>CAEGAG010290443.1:0-39045 GCA_903067065.1 Brachyrhaphis terrabensis
TGCTCTCCTTTTCAGCACTGCCTGTCCCTGACTCTCCTTCTCGCTCGCTCTCCCTCTCCCTCTCCTATCTTCTGAACGTGTCTAGCTCACTTTTTTTTAGTTGGGAGCCGGGCACGTCGCTCGCTTGGAGGTGGAGTATGGTAGCTGAGGAGGTGGGGTGGGGGGGGAGATTCAGAAGCCATACGGGGGTCTGGCAAGGGGGTTTCAGCCAGCCCACCCCTTCCTCTTTTCTCCCCGGCGCAGTTGTTGCATTCCAATGGTAGATAAGGGCATGCGTTTGGACGGGGCTTGCATGGGACTCAAGGGGTGGGCGATTGCCAGTGTTGCCAGATTGGGTTGGTTTCCGCCCAATTGGGTTGGGAGAAGAAAAAAAAACAAAAACCAGCTGTTAAAATTTGGGCTACTCTCCACAAATTGTGTCAGGTTTTTAGAAATGGTTCCTTTGAAACAGTTGTCACTGTGTGGCAGGAAAGCACAAAAACTTTCAATAAAGTGCAGTTTTTGCACTTATCTTAGTAGTTAATTTATTTTTAATTGTCTAGAATCTGCCAAATTTGACACTGTCAATGACTAATTAAGGCTGGGCAATAAATCAACAACAATATATACCACGACAGACGCAATTTCGGGAGCTTTGTAGCTGATAGCAATCTTTATAGGTATCCGTACATGTCTGTCATGACCGTCGCTATGGAGTTACTATGACGACAATAAACAAGGCACAAAATTAGGACTCGCTCTCGCCTCATTCCTATACTTAAAAACTACATATTACAACTATTACTCGATTACAATTTTTGAGTACTCAACCCACCAATATCAGTGATATTTACTCTACTAATACTTCTTATTGCCAAACTAGCAACATTAGCTTAGCTAATGTCTTTTGTAACTGCAAGCTAACACGGACATGTAGCCTATGTGTATGTTGCTACATGGTATTTACTGCCGGCCACCAGAAACTTGTTATTGACGTGAAGTGTTCGTACGTCCTTTACAAAGCTGATTTTATGCATCCAAAGATTTCAGGCCGCGAAGTTCCTCCATGATATATGCAGTCTTCGTGAACCGTGTCATAATATGAGATCGGAGTTAGCTTGTCCACGTCGTCTGACATGTCTCCTTTATCTGTCTCTGATGGGTTGGTCTCGACAGCAGCGATTTTGTTGATATATCTTTCTCTTGCACATTGGTCAAGAGTGTAAATATATTTTCTTTTTGTTGGTCTTCAAGCCATCCTTCATCTATGCTTTGCTCTGTGCTCGTTAACCAAGATGGCGGCTCAATTTAGCTGAACTACGATCCAGAACCGCACAGATTTCTGGGTGATGTAGGCAGACGAAATACTTTAGCCGCTCAGCTTCTCACAACCAGGTAAGGAGGATGGTGGCATCAACTAACTTATTCACTCTTTATTTACCTGGCAGCTCACTTACTCTTTGGTTATCTAGCAACAACCTGAGTAACTTGCACAGCATCAGTTTAAGGTTTCGCCAACTGCATAAAAATGAAAAATCTTAGCATGGTATTGGTCCTCCGTCATACAAAAATAGAGTCAGCCAGATCTGGCAACCCTGATTAGAGCCAGACTCCCCCCACCACCACCACCCGGCGACCACGATCAGCACTCATTCTCAAAAAAGGACATTAGGGCTCTTAAAGGGGCCACGCTGCATATAATTAACGCACATATGCTGCCTTATATGATAGAGTTATGACATGGAGAAGTGTTTGAGAGCGCTAAAGCCACTTCACAAGAGGACCTAAAAGGGGACACGTCAAGAGAACCTTCACTTCCTGTGTTTTTCTATTCAGGGTGCAGGGGCAGGTTACAAACATTTCCTTCTCTTGCCTCATTAGGGTTTACCTTTCACCCAGTAAGTCAGCCCACAGGCTAAGTTCAAGCTAGAAACATCAAGCTTGACCCAGACAGAGAGGTGACTATAAGGCGCTTGCAATTATGCTCAATTTCTTTAAAAAGTAAGAAAGAAATGCATATAGAGGCCTAGTTCAAGGACAGAAAAGCTAATGTTGTGTTGTCTTCCCACTAAAATGACATGCAGGTCATTGCTCTGACTAAATCCACTCCACGCTGAAGATCGCGGCCCACTCCAGCCCATCACAGATCAGAGCGCTGAAATATTCATGAGGTTATTTGAATGACAAAGAGTGCACCGTGTCACTGGTTTTACTTCCTTTTCCACTGGTGTGAAGATTGAAACAACAAATCAAGAGAATATGTCCACTTTGAAGCCATTCTGCTTCCTCCTTCCTTCTTCCATTTTGTATTTTTGTATTTAAAAAAGGTTTGGGCAATGAGGACTTAAAGTTTTAACATTATATTTTGTGCTACTATTGTAATAGCAATAAAATTGATGATAAGGACTCTTATGGGCTTTTTTTAGGTAACTGAATGGCTGTGACACCACAAAGATAAATACTGCTCTTGAGAAACACATTTGCAATTCGCTTCTTTCGGACATCAGTCACACAAAAAAGTGTGATTTTATATCACTAAACTGCACACAGTAAGTGTATTTAGTCATATTTTCAAATGTATTGATACTCTCATCAAAAAAACAGCGGAGAAAATAGTAAAATAAACAATCCCACCAATACGGACAGGTTTCTAAACATCAACAATTGAAATTTACCCTTTATTTCAAATTCAAAAATACTTCATTAATCCCAAAGGGAAATTAAATATGATTTAATATAATACTAAAAAAATTATAATATTATGTTAATCAATCTATAATTTATGTAAATATTTATTTTATTATATAACATATAAATTAATATATTATTAATATAATTCATATATTTTTTAAATTTGAAATATTATTGTATTTAATTAAATACAATAGAAATAAATTTATCACAATAAATGATAAATGATACAATAAATGGTCTCCTCTAACTTAAACTTTTGCATTTTAGTGTATATTTCTTTAAGGTTTAGTATTTTCATGGATTCTTCAGATAAATAATCAGATATAATAATTTTCTGAGGACTTTGTTTAATACCCTCCACTATCGCATGCTCAATGCAATAGCTTCAACCCATGAAAAGTATATTTAATGCTGGCTAAAAGTTTTTTAAATTTACTTTTAAGGTCACAAACAAGCCTCATCAGAACCAATTTTTTCAATATTAATGAAAAGTTTGGTGGAAAGACAAAATTTGGTAGAAATCAGCCTCGAATGGAAGAAAGATAGCCATATATTTTGTTTCGGTTGATTTTATTTGACTTCTTAGAGTATAAAATGAGGTACAGTTCATACTATATATGGTTCTGATAATTTGGTTCTGATTCCCATTTGGGCCAGTTGACTTCTCGTCAACAAAATTAGCGCTAGCTTGGCAGATATTATTTATTGAAGTTAAAGATCCACATTCACTGATCGGAAATGATGAGCAAATTGTGGAATGTAGAATGTTTCGGACCACCAACCTAATTTTAATATCCAACAAAGACAAAGAAAGTCAATGCAAAATACTGTTTTCAAACGATAATTTAATTTATTATGGAAAGAAAATCAAAAAAATGAACCTGGCCTGATGTGATAAAGTTATTGCCCTCGCTCTGACCTTGCTTTTAATAACAGCAACTCCCAAAAATATTTTTGATAAACTGATCATTTTAAATCACTCTCAAGTAACATTTCTTTGCAAATTCTTTAAATTCAGATGCAAAAATGGGTTTTCTAACATAAAGCTACAGAGTTTGACTAAAATCTTTGTTGTTTAAGTGAGTTGGCCATTTTGCCAAGTCACTCTTATTATACAGGAACTCTGATTTTAACTTTGACAACTGAGGTCTGCTGTACTTCGGATGCTATTCTGGGTTCTTGTGTGACCTCCTGGATGAGTCACTGAGGCGATCTTTCAGTAATTTTAATTGCCCAGCCACTCCTGGGAAGGTTCACTAAAGTTTCATGCTTTCTCTGTTTGTTGAAAATGGCTCTCGCTGTGGTTCACTGACCTCCCAAAGCCTTACAAATGCTTTTTAACCCTTTACAAACTAATAGATGTCAAGACATTGTCATCTTTTCTTGAATTTCTTTGAATTGGAAGCATGATGTGAGATCTTTCCGCCTACTTAATATTGTCAGATAGGTTTTATTTAAATGATTTATTGCTTCTTCAGGTCTGACAGTCATCGGGTCTGGGTATGGGTCATGAAACTGGAACAAAATGGTGTCAATCACAGTTGGACCACGATTTAATGCAGTGTGCGGTGCAGAAAATTACGTTGAATATTCAGCTGTTAAAGCAGGTTTTAAAGTTTTCAGGCAAATTCAGCTCAAAACATCTCCAAATTTCATTACGGTAAAAGTCCAAAACAAAATGATCAAAAAGAAACAAATATGTGAACACTAATCCATACCAACTTACTTTGTTGTGGAGAATAAGTTTTGTTTTTTTTCTATAATGCATTTTCATGTATTTCTTGTTAATAGTTACAGTAATTCAGCATATGTGACTCCTTAATTCTACTTTTGCTGTCTTTAAACAAAGACCAAGTTGGCTAGAGAAAGCCTTTGTACAAAACAACAGTTGCTTTGTTTCCGTCATGTAACATTGTTTACTGTGAAGGTCTTCATAACATAAACTTGAATTGAATTGAACAGAAATACAGAATTTCTTGGAAAATTACAATAAACTTTTAATCATGATTTCCCACAAAAAAAAAAGTGGTGTATCATCTTTAAAAAGGGCAGATTGTTTTATTTTTAATTATAAAAACAGCATTACTGTGATGTTTAATTTAAAAAATAGTCCTCAAAACGTAACAAAAGTTCATAATTTCACATTTAACCAATTAAATTTACTTTAAACCTCCAAATATTGGAATCAGTTTATCGATTTTCAAATTCTTTGTAGCTTTAATTTGCTTGGTGGCGACACCTGCTGTCCATTTGTGAGTACTGCAGCCATCAGTAATTAATTTTAGAAGATATTCCGTAACCTTCACTGATTTCTATTTTTAACAAACGTTTTATTGTCTATGCTAGTGATAGTATTTTTTATTTTTTTTTAAAAAAAACGTCCTGTGGGACGTCAGGCTACTTGCGTACTACGTTTTTATTCACAGAGTCACACAAGATGTGAGTTACAGTTTCCTACAAGGTCAAAAGGCAGGGATAGGGCAGGCTTTTCTCCAGCTATGGGCGTCGACTAATAACAAAGAGATCCAGCAGCACAGGCAATGCATAAAGCCAACATAAACCCCCCTGCTGGACCCCCGCTGTCTCCCTCACCAAATCCAGTCAGCCTTACCAAATGGTGATGTCCCAGTGAAACAGACAGGGAAGCAAAGGGGGCTTGCAAGAGGCAAAGGAGATGCGGACATTATTATTAATGACCAGTAGGGGGAGCAAAACAGGCAGGCGGAGAAGTGCATTCACCCTCAGGAAGGAGAACTTATTATATTATTCATATTACTATTTAATGCGAATATAAACCTTTTTTCATTATCAATTTCCACCTGAAAAGAAATTCTAAAATAAATAAATAACTTTTGTTTTGAAGCTTAATTCTTCACTTCCTTTTTTGGCCACTGGGTGGAGCCAAAGAGTCCAAATCAGGCCTTTCAAATCTCCGCTTTCAAAACTCTCCCAAACGATCATTTCCATCCAGTTTCACAACATCGATATTTCTCTGGAGAAATAGAAGAAATTAATTATCAGCTGCCACTTTTATTTGTTTGATAACCAAAAAAATATTAAAATACAATAAATAAAAAATAAATAAACTGTAAAGACCAAACTATTTATATTTGTTAAAACTAACATAGCTTTAAATCTGATGAGAAAATATTTTCTTCTCTTTCTTTTTCACTAACTTGATAGCTTGAACATTAAATGTGAAATTATTGGGGCTAAAATTAACCATTGTTAGCTGCTGAATATCAGCCAAATAGTTGCCACTGGACAAAAACATAAAATAAATGAAAAGAAAAACACTGGACCCCCAGTTTTTGATAAGGAATAAGCATCCACCCAGAAGTAGTATGAAAAGCATATTTATGACTTAGAGTAGTCTAGTCAAAGTCTAGACCTAAATCTAATGTTGCAAGATTTGAAAAGTGATCTGCACTGATGCTTTATTCTTGATATGTGAGAGGGTTTGGGAGAGGTCTGTAAATACACTTCATTAGGACTGAAATTATTAACTACTTAATCCTGATTAATTTATTATTGGAATAATCGTCAACTAATTTTGTAATCGATTAATTGCTAACTGCAGGATACAGACTCAAAAAAATACAATTTGCTTACAGAACAACACTCTCAGAGCAGTAATTAAGCCAAAAATATATACATTTGGCAGTTAAGATAAAAACTTTGTAAATATTTTCTACCTTGGACTTAAGTGGCAGTTTTAACTTCACTTGGTTCAAATTTTGTATAAAACACAAAATCTCCTATTAAGCACCTTTTACTATTCAATTATTTCTAGGTTAACATAAATATTAATTAATCTACAAATAATCAAGCGTACATTACAGAAATGCTATGATATTGCATTTTGGGCAATAAAATGTTTATTTTCTTATTTAAAAAATGAATTGCATTTGCATCTTTTGAATGTGTTCTTAGTATTACATAAGAAGGTATCAGTGGTTAAATGAAAAATCTGCAAAATGTACCATTTTTTAATCCAATTACTCGATTAATCGGTCAAATAATGCACAAGTTTTTGTTGGGCTATCACAAAGTCAGTTAAAAAGTAACAAATAATTGCAAACATCTGCCACAAATTGTTGCTTTTTCAGACTTTTACATTTGTAAACCAACACTACTTGGAAAAAATGATGTGTATGATTAAAATTAAGGACCAAAAAACTATGAATCTCAAAAACTGGAAACGGTAAACCTTCTGTTTCAACGTGTTTGAGAGAAAATTGCAGAGATCTACCAATTACAGAGAGGGGAGAAGCAGAAAGAGAAGAATCAAATTTTATATGAGTGCTGAGGGATAACTTGCAGTTCCCAGTGGCAACGTTTACATACCAGAGACTGTGAACCTGCCCTTGTCAACATTATTGTCACAGACAGATGGGGTGCACTAGGGGGAATGTGGACTGTACAGAGGGCATGGAGAAAATCTGATTCGCTCCCACTGCTGGGCCCCTCGCTTCTCTTTCTTCAGTTTAATAGCTGCAGACAAAACTCAGCTCAAGCTGCTTAAAGGCCAGAGTTCTCGGCGAGCTACTCAATGGCCGACGGCTGCCTTCAAAGGGACTTCACAAAAGCGCGACCTGCGCCTTCTCTGAGGGGGGGATTAAAGGAGGGAAGAAGTACATTTCAGCGCTGATTTCTCACAGCAAGCGAGGCATGTGCAGCGAAGGAGAACCTGCAGAGAAAGAGAGAAAAGTCTCCCATGACAACTGGAAATAAAGGCGGCATCTGCTGATGTTTTTGCGCTCAAAGTGATTTGGAACATTTAACTGTGGGGAAATAGATGAAAAGCAGCCCTGTTCCTCCTGGATGGTTGTGCTGTGTTGGCAAGGTTCTTTTAAGCCGCAAATAAGAGTTTCAGGGACAAAGCATCCAGCGCCTATAAAAAAGGAACCACTGCAAGAGCAGATGGAAAGATGGGGTAACAGTAAAACAGCCAAGTCCCCCCCCAAAACTCACCCCACCCACGAGCGGCAAACAGCACACTGGGACAAGCCCGCAGCACTACCTGCCTCCAGGCATTTCCTGTTTGCTGTAACCATGGCAGCGGGATAATCCGCTCAGCATTCAGAGCCAGCAGCCAATGGTGCGAGAGAAACGCCGACTTTAGTGATTTGAGAAGTGGAGCAGCAGCTGGCGGACTGAGACCAGGCTGATTTCAGAGCAAAAACTGTGAAACTAGAAATTAAACATGCTTAGGAGAGAAAAAAGACCGGATGAAAATCCTGCAGGATGCTCTTCACAAGAGATTACTCAAATTCAAGCTCCTTTCTTCAATCGTTCTCATGAGTTAGCTCAACCCAAATAAGGATGCTGCAACCTGAATTCTTTCCAAGGCATAATCATGACTTTTTACGCTTCCTTGAACAGGCTAGGAAAGGTTTATGTGCTACATAAAATATGTCCGTTTTTGTACAAATTCGTTCTTAGATTATGAGATTTGCCCATTTTGAGCTCCTTTCAGAATGAGCTGTTTTAGGGCCTCTTGTCACTTTAACACTGCAAAACACAAAATTTCACCACATATTTTTGTCTTCTTTCTAGTGAAAATATCTTAATACAGTTGAAATAACATAAAACTAACTCATAAGTAATTTTTCAGCAAGATATAGGAGCTTCTTTAAGTCAATAATTCCTTAATATTGATAAAAAGTACTAGTTCCATTGACAGATTATTTCACTTATAATATGGGAAAGAAGTTGTTTTAAGTGAAATTATCTGTCAACCGAAATAGTATTATCAACAAACTCCTGTATCTTACGGAAAAGCTATTCATATATTAGTTTTGTCTTATTTGAGGATATTTGCCTTAATAGACTAAAATAACTTGATAAAATTTTGAGTTGTTGCAGTGAAATCCCAATAAACTCCTGCTGGCCAAAACCACCCAACTCAAAATTTACCCTCGCACATGAAAGTTGCTGCAAACAGATGCGCAATTATACAACCATTTACCACCTTTGAAAAGCAGAAATAGAGCCTCCTGCACAGCCAAGAAGAATGCAACAAGTGGTTTCTGAATGAAAGTCAATGACAAAACGCTTGTCTCTTCCAGACAAGCATTTTGTCGCATATAGCGGTAAAACCAGCTGACGAAGCAATCAAGCAATCAAGTTTATTTGTATAGCGCATTTCAGCAACAAGTTAAAATCACCAATAAACCACAAATATGTTGGTCTATGTTCCATTGGTTATGGTTCCAAAACCTCTAAAAAGGTGGGACTCAGTGTTTCAGCTGTTTTGCAGTTTTCTGGAAGTTTGTGGTGAATAGAAGCTGAATACTGCAGAACCAGAAGATCCGAGAGATCCAGAAGGTTAACACAACAACAACAGATCCTTAATGTGTTTTGGTGCTAAGCCATTCAGCGATTTGTAAACTAAGAACAGTTGTTTAAAGTCTATTGAAAGGAGCCATGTAAAGACTTTAAAACAGAGGGGATGTGCTCTATCTTCCCAGTTTTAGTGAGAACGCGAGCAGCAGCATTTTGGATAAACTGCAGCTATCGACTATGTATATTTTAGGCCGACCAAATGTACTGGAGTTACACTTGGGTTTCTAGGTAACGGGCTGGGCTTTGCCTGGGCTGCTAGGTAACGTGAGTGCTGTTTCATTTGGAAGGTTTATATGGAAGTGGCTCAAATCTGATCTTTGCTGCAAAAAAATTGCAAATGGGCAAAAAAAAAAAAAAATCCAATTTGGGTCACATTCGAATGCTGTGTGAACCTAACCTTTCATGAATATAAGCAACACTCAAATATTTGAAAATTATTTTACCACAACAACAGCCAGGTTTAAGTGTATACTCCACATCTCCTTGGATTCAGGTGGATCGGGTTAGTTAAGAAAACATTTTGGGTCAGTTATTTCCATAAACAGTGCTGATTTGTTTACCTTTTATCATTTTGGGATACATCTTTTTGGAAAAAACAAAAGCTTAAACATCGAACAGTGATGTTTACAAATTCATTACCACTGAAACAACCAAATTATGGCATTTAGACAATAATTAATTGCTCATATAGTCAGATTGTATGGCAAAGATCCCAAATTTCAATGTAAATGCAAGTGTTTGCTACTTTTATACAACAATAAAATGAATGCTAAATGGTTCCAGTCAAGTAGCAGTTTGAATGTTGGCATTTTTACTGCTTTTAGATGCTTTACTAATGAAATTCAATTCAAAAATACTTTATTAAACCAAAAGGGGAAATTAAACAATATTTCTGCTTTTCCAATGTTTACCAGCTGCTCCCTGTTGCAAATCCCCCTGTTGCTATGGTTACACATCATAACAAAATAGCAAAAATATGAATAATATTGCAAAATGTATATAAAAAATTGTCCAACTACACAATATCCAAAAAAGAAGGAACAGTTGTCCTTCAAAAAGGCAATTACCAATTATACAATCTTTTGACATTTCAGATTAACTGCCAACATCGATTCTTCTTTAAATAACATTTTCACATTTCACCATAATTGTTCTTATCAAAAGCAGACAGAAGTATAAGAGCAACATACACAATCATCAGAGGCAGTTTAAAAGTGTTCAGTATTGAACCGTTTCCCTTTAAAATAGGTCAGCCAGCTGCTCTGTGAACTGTGAGACCATTACAGGCCAGACATTTTGCTTCAGAGTCGAGTGGGCAATCTCATTATCTGGTTTATAAATGGAAGCAAGGTTTAAAAAGATAAAAAAACTGTTCTATATAAAAGGCAGGAAAACGAACAGAGCCAAGACACAGTAAAGCTTTAGGTAAGATAACGGTGATCAAAACACGGAAATTATCTGCTCCTGAAACTGGAGACTGTGAAATTAGGTCAGAAAATTCTCAATTTAGAACTATAAAAATACATTTATAGAGGTAATGAAGTGGGAGGTATTAAAAAAAATAACTGGTAAAATGTTCAAAAAGTTTACAGGAATCAAAATATTCAAACCTCAAAACAATATTTCCAGATCGCTGGCAGCAGAAATGAGGATTTCATTTGTTGGAAATCATTATGTTTATGAATAATAAAGCGTCTTGTAAAAGTATTCTGATACCAGGAATGTTTTATTTACATTTTGCCTCGTCTCAAACACAGTTTTTAATTCACTGGACTTTTATGTGACCGCTGGATGTTTGTTTAGGGTGGAAGGAAAACCTCGTCTCCAGTTTTAGCTCTTTTAGCCTGTAACGTTTTGCTACTTGGGCCAAAATTATCAACCCAAAAGTACTTTCCGGAACAAAAAAAAAACATTTTTAAAAACTAAAACCGCAGAACTTGATGTAACTTTTTTGCACCTGCTCAACAATAAACTAACAATATTGTTTTTGTAGGAACGGAGTGACTCAATCATCATAAATCCTAAAATTTGAAACAGTTTTTCACGTTTTCCTTATTATTTTATTTTATAAAAACAAGTCTCCATTTCTATCAATCACCTGTAAACATCCATCATGTTAGCCACGTGGATGTAGGGTGGGCTGATGTGCATTGTTAGCTTTCCGCCACACCTAGCTTTTTGCATGTAGGTCAAAAAGGTCAATCTTGATCTCTTGGCTTGTGGCAAAGCGTAAAAGGAACGTCTTATGGCTTTCTTTGAACAATAGCTTTCTTCCTGTCACTCATTCATAGAGGCGAAATCAGTGGAGTGCCAACAATTGAGCTTTATTGAAGGTAGCATGTTGCACTGGATTTTATTTACAGGTATCAGACTGAAGGAGGTTAGTTAATACTGAAGATTATTCAAATTAATCACGATTAATCAGTTATTTTATCGATTCATCGTTCACTGGAGTAGAGACTCTAAAAAAAGGCTACTTAGCGAAAGAAAAACATCCGTAGAACAGTAATTAAGGCAAAACTGAACAAAAAATAAATATATTTTCTATTTAAGATAAAAACAAAAATCCTTAGTCTGTAGTTTTAGCTTCTTATGGTTCAAATTCTCGTATTAATCACCTTTTGCTATTCAATTATTGACCAATTAATAAAAAATATATAAACAGATAATCCCCAGACTGTATTAATAAGTCAAACATAAATATTCTTTTTAGATGCAGATTTATTCTTTGCTACAAATGATCAAGCACACACTAAATGAATCCTATATTATTGCACTTTAGGTGGTTTATTTTCTTATTTAAGAGTTGTTACTTGTTTAATGTTTTCTAATATTGACTTTAAAAAATCTGCAGAATGTGACAATTTTTTATTCGACTAAACGATTAATCGTCAGTATAATCAATAAGTTAATAAAATATTAAGACAATTGGTAGTTGCAGCCCTAGTTAATACAAATGTGCACAAAATTGAGCAACTAAATGTTTTACTTTCTAACCCAAATCTTCCATAAAATCAGTCTCAAAATTAGTAAAAAAACAAACAAACAAACAAAAAAAAACGCAGGAGACCCTGATGGGCATCCCAAGCTGAATTTCAAACATGGCTGAACAAAGTGACTGGTGTGTGTGTGTGTGTGTGTGTGGTTTTCCTTTAAAAGGCAGGTCAGGCGTTCAGCAAACTGTAAAAGGAGCTGATTCTCTGATCCTTTATCAGACCTCGGAAGCTGTGATGGCACATTGCATACTAATGAGAATGGACTGTTCTCCTTTCTTTATACTGAGGGCGATATCTGTGCCAGCAGCTGGGTTAGGGAAGACTGCAGCTTGAAACGAAGCTATTTTAGTCCCGTTTCCTTTTTTCTTTCCACAGAAGCAGCCTGAACAATGACCAAACACTTCTTCTACCCCATAAACCTTACAACAGAAAAACATCTTCCAGACTCTGACTCTTTATGAGAGGAATATTCTTCTTAGAAAGAGGAGATGAAGCAACAAAGATGGAAATTTAAAATATGTTTTATGGAAAAGTCTGTGAGGATTCGCAACTGAATGGAAAAATCCACGTCACCTGGAGTTTTCTGACATTACTATGATTATTATAGATATTTTAGATTAGATTTCTCAATAAGACATACAACTACTGTGAAGTTAATTTATTTTGGTGATTTAATTAGTAAGAAATGCAAATATGAAGCCATTTTTCAAATTAACCATACAAAAACAACCAAACAACAAAACCAAAAAGAAACTTATTCTATAAATGATTCAATGCTTATTTATGTTGGAATGCAGCAACGGATAATAAGCTTAGGAGCATGTTATACATATTTAGCATAGAAATAATCCAGTTTCCACTCACATTTTAGCTCAGAAAACAGCCACAAATACCAAAATATACCAATAATTTCTAGGTTAACTGTTTTGTAACACCGTAGTAGACTAACAGCTGAACATTCATAAAGAGACAAGCGTTTTGTCGATAAAAATCCTTCAAAAAGTGCTTGTGTTTTAAATAAAATAAAAATATAATCTATAAATCAATGCATTTTTGATGTAAACAACAAGCACAGATGTTTATCTTTTTCTAAGCCTACTTTATAAAACTCAGGAGCTCACAAGAAATAGAATACATTCGGTTGGATCTTATGGGAATGAGCTGCTGCTGCTGCTGACTACAGCTTTAACATAAAAATGAAATTTTCCTTTGACTCAGCAGAAGTAGATCTAGTTTCAGCCATACACCCCAAATTCCTCTCTCCTGCTGCTGCGTGCAGCACAGCCTGCCAGCACATTAACCGTAAAAATACAACTTTTTGTTCTGCACATATGCAACTCACTAAAAGTCATGTTTTCATCATTATTATCAGAGGTGAGTAGTAACTACTTACACTTAGTTACATTTACTTTAGTAACTTTTTTAGGGAAAAATAGACTTATAGTCCTATTAATCGATTAATAATTTTATTAAGTGTCAATACTCTGGATATTTTTCCAAACACATGTCACTTCACTACAGTTTATTAAAGTGTGAGTTCTTGTTTTTACACAAACTTTCTTGTTTTAGTGTTATTTTCTATCTGCTGGGCCTGTTGTGCCATTTGGAGGTCAAGTGAATTAAACACCATACACTGTCCATGGATGTTTTCTCTGCTTTTCCAACAATAACTACTCTAATTTAATTAGTTTTACTTAAAAATATTTTTTGGAAAACTGCTTTTTCTGCTTAAAATGTGTTATTTTGAAATCGTAATATGTAATTTTAGTCTTTAAAATATTAGAATTTGCACATAACTTTATATAGTTCTCTGTTGGATGACCAGGGCCGGATTTACAAGGATGTGGGCCTTTGGGCTGGAGTTTTGGTTCCCACTCCAAAATGCAAATTAAAATACATAAATAAGTAGTTTTATACATAAATTTATGGACGGTAGCAGTAGATCCATGTTGTTCCAAAATAAATTACTATAATTTTGAGTATTATTTATATCTGGAGTGGGAAATATGAACTTAAAGTTTTATTACAATATGTTGTAGTACTTTGGTGATAATAAAGTAGAAAAAATAATATTAATATGTTATTAAAGTATTTTTTAGACACTTAATCTTTCTCCAAATTCTGTACTACCACAAAACGCTCATAAGTTTGATGACATACAAAACTTAAATAAAAAGTATTTGTATCAGTATTGGTATATTTTGGTATCGGATCAGTACCAAAATATGCCGTAGTGCACACCTCTAATCAGTACTTAACGCTACAGTACATGACTTTTAGAAAAACATGTTTTTTTAACATATTTATTAGAACTGTCACTTTGTCACAACAATGCAGTTTAAACAGATAATGTGAAAAAAAAGTTTATTTGCTTTCTCCCACTGCTCCCAGTACCAACTGCAGGAAAACACCACTCTGTCAAAAACAACCAGGAGGAGGTTCTCAGCGCTGCCAATCACTCTCATGTGCATGATACCCCTTCTTTTCTGCTACGCTACAGCTTCTGGAATGTAGAAATTGCTCTGAATGCTAAGGCTAGTTAGCGTAGCCACAGATGACGGCGGATAAACAATGCTAAATTGTTTCTTTAGCACATTAATGATTGGCAGCACTAAGATCCTCCTCCTGGCTCTATTTGGTTTGTTTTTGGCATTTATTCAGAAACTCAGGGAGGAGATTGATTTTTTTCCACAGACTGTCTGTCTCAGACCATACTGTTTTTTTATATATATATTTAACAAATAATAAAAAAAACAAACAGATTTTCTTAAAAAAAACAAAAACGTTACACACTTAAAGGTGTAATTTATAAATTTGATAAAAAATACATATTTTTAAAATATTTATTGAAACAGTCACTATGTCGTCACAGTATGCTATGGGGAAGATAATCTGAAAAAATTAGCTTCTCCCAGTGATAACTAAAAACAACCAATTAGAGCGAGGATCTTAGCGCTGTCAATCACAATTCCAAGTGGCGCTGCTCATCCCTTCGTCCCCTTACTCTCTACTACGCTGCAGCTAGCATAGCCCGACATGAATGCTCAGGCTAGTTAGCGTAGCCACCGATAACAACGCCATTAGTACATTTAGCAGCGAGTACCTGAGGATGATTGATGGACGAGATCGATCTTTTCACAGATTATTTCTCATATTTGTCAACATATAGTGACAGTCTAAACAAATATGTAAAAAAAAAAAAACTGATAAAAAATTTAAATAAAAGTTACATACTGTAGTTTTAAGTAGCCAATTTACTTTTTAACTCTACTTTTCACTTTTACTAGTCAAAATGTGCTGTAGCTACTCTTAAGTGCAATTTGTGGGTACTCTAACCACCTCTGGTTACTATCACTGAATTAAGGTGTCAAATTGGGAAGTATGTGTACAAAAAGTGAGAAGATGTGATGGTGTGCCCTCCTCAGGGAGGTGCATCCCGTCTATTACTCCTCAAGTGTCTGTTTCCCACACCAGTCAAGGTTAACAAGCCGCGCTGGTGTCTGCGTCGGCTGCAAAACGGTGAGGGGTGGCAGGGTGGGGGAGCGGAGGTGCAGCCTGCAACTATACACTGTGCTGTGTGATGATGCAGACAGGCAAACACTGAAGCCTCAAAATATCCACATCCCACTCCCTGTTCGGCGTTAACTAAAACACCGCGTACCGAACCTAAAGGCTCGCCTTGAAATAATCCGAAATTCACCAAACGCAATTTAATCCCGGTACGTTTTCTCCCCTCCACACGCACAATAAATAGCAGCAAGGCGAAAGAAAGAAAGAAAAAAAAAAAAAAAAAACTCCAATGCGCACTATAATCCTGAGCCTAACGTCAGGAAAAAAAAATGTAACAAGGAATAGTTTTCATGGTGGATGCGGATTTATGAGCAGGCAGAGACTCAGAGCAAAATGTGCTACAAGGTAGCATAAGCATCCATACCTTTCTCTCCATCACTATGCGCTTTTTGGGGAGCGTTTCAACAACAGCAACTGTAGGATGTGTCCGTCTGTTGTGTGGAGCGGGTCTTTGGTCCGGAGCTTCCCACCTCAACTTCCTCTCGGCTTTCAGCGGCGTCTCTCCCTCTCTGTCTCTCTCTCTGTGACTCTCTCTACCACTTCCCCATTACTGGGCAGCTAAGCGACTTATTAGCGCTGGCCTGTGGGACGCCGAGCCGGGGATGGAGCCAGAGCCCGGATTGGAGAAGCCTCGGTCGGGAAAGGGGGGTAGAAGGAGCGCAGCGGCGCAGGCGCGGTCCCTGCTGGAGAGGCGATATAATGAAAAATTACCAGAGGAAGGGAGCGTCAACAAATTATCCTCCTCATCAGCAGCAGCAGGTTTTATTTAGAGGCGGGTTTGGGGATTTCAACAAAATGTTGCACGTTAAAAAAAAAAAAATACGGGGAATATATTTTGGTTTATTTAGCCATCATCATTAAAAAAAAAAAAAGACAAAAAAACGGAGTCATATTTTCACCATCTCATTCATATATTTATAAATGCCAGTTTCAAAAATAAATATTTAATTTTTCGCCAATTAAATGTTTTGTTTGGAAATTAAATATTTAATTTGCACATATTTAGCTTCCTAAATAAATGATTAATTTGCAAATGAAATCTTTTTAAATGTTTAAGTCTGAATTAAATATTTATCTTTCTAAATAAATACTTACTAATGAACCTATTAATTTGCAACCTAAATATTTAGTTCCCAAATGCAAACTAAATATTAATTTATAAGTATTTAGCTTGCAAATTAAATATCTAATTAGGAAATTAAATATTGTGTAAATTAAATACTTAGCAAGCAAAAATTTCTATTTGCTAATTAAATATAGTTAGGAAGCCTTATATTTAGTTTGAAAGCTAAATATTTAATTCCTATCTACAAACTAAATACTCATACATTCATATTTAATGTTTAATATTTAGCTTGCAAATTAAGTATTAAGCTTTCTAACTGCATATTTTATTGGTAAGCTGAATATTTAGTTTGAAGATTAAATGCTTAGTTTGTAAACAAAATATTTAGCTCGCACCTAAAGATTTAGCATTTATTTAAACATTTAAGTATTTATTTCCCAACTAAATGTTTTAGCATTTATATTTAAAACTGTTTTAGTATTTCATAACTTTAGCTTGCAAACCAAACGCTTAACTTGCAAATTAAAAATTTAGCTTGAAAGCTAAATATTAAGTTGCATGCAAATTAAAATATTTAGTCAGGAAGCTAAATATTCAGTTTGGAAACCAAATATTTAGCTTCTAAGTTAAATGGCTAACTAATGGTCAGCTCCAAAGTAAATATTTTCCAAACCAAACATTTGATTTCCAAACTAAATATTTAGATAACATTTTTGCTAGCTTAAATTTACAAACATTACTGTGCAGTAGATCTATGCAAGCTTCATTGAAATAAAGTGACATTTTACATTAGAATTTATTTTATGCGCATTCCATTTACTATAGTTTTAGTTGAAATTCTTTAAAACATTCCTGCATTAAAATGTCATAAACATCTAATAGTTGAATTTAATCATTGAAATGTTTGCATTAGAAAAATCTACTTCTGCATTTAAAAAGAGTCAGGAAATTGAACAGTAGAGGCGTTTCTTGGTGGTTTTCTCAGATTTATTGGCATGTTGTGATCAGGTACATTTGGTTTAATAAAGAGGAATCTTTCTGTTGTCATCTCAAAAACAAAAATATGATTCATCGGTTCTGGCTTCGCCCGCATTCGCCGCCGCGCTACGACGTCCTCAGGTACGCTGCAGCAGGCCGACCTCAAAACGCCTCCAGAATGTTTTCGGGAGGTGCAGCCCTCCATGTAGGTCAAAGTGTTTGTGTTCTCACAATGTTTTCCTTCTGCAGTGCAGCCCACTCCCTCCATGAGGTTTTTACAACAGCAGCCTTGGCTCAACACCGACAAAAAGATCAAAAGACATTTTACTGCTCAGAATAAAGCCTGGCGTTTGGATTTAAGGACCTTAAGCTGGAGAGAACACCTGCTGTTTTAAACGAATCTCTGCATTTGAAGATTATAATATCACATAGAATGAATTTACTAAATTGCATACAAACTGATTTTCAAAGGGACTCCTGCTGAGCATGGATGCATTTGAGTAGATCATCAAATTTGTAAATAATCTGCATATAACTTTAGATGATCACATTTCTCAGATTGTTTTAGTCAGATGAAAAGTGAAGTTAACCAGCAGCTCTTGAAGTTTTTCTCTTCATTCCTTCTCAGTCCTGAACATCAAAATAATCTATCACAGGCTCCTCTTTCACCATCTTTGACCAGCTTCCACCCGCAGTCCTACGAGAGGAATCAGAAAGAAAAAAGAAAAATGTTAGTTCCAATGGCAGATTATCTAACTTATAATGAGATATTTTTCCCATATTATAAATGAAATAATCTGCCAGTGGACCTAGCACTTTATAAGTCAATATTAAGGAATTATTTACTAAAAACAAGGTCATATAATTTGCAGAAAAGTTAGTTGAAAGTTAGTACACTTGAAATAAGACGAATCTAAGATATTTGCACTAGAAACTTGCCAAAAATACTTGGTAAGATTTTGTGTTTTTGCAGTGTAATGAGCATTTAACACAGAAACTAGAAGACATTTTAAATATCCAAAATAAATAAACAAAAATACCAATAAGATTAACTATGTAGACTGTGTAAACAAAATTGTCCTTCAAAATAAGAGCAAGACAGACAAAAGACTTTTTTTATCCAGTTTTTGGTAGAAAGAGAAAAAAGAAAAACAAGCTATAAATCATGCAAATCGAAATGATTGATTAATTGATTTATCGCTTACTGCAACAGGCCTACATACAAACCAAAAACTTCAGTTTTGGCCTCAACTAAAATGCCAGAAAGTCTTTAATCATGGAGGATGACTCACTTGCTGCTGTGCTGCTTGATATGAGCGATGGGGGGAGGCGCCCGCGCCGCCGTCTCCCTCTCTATCAGAGCCGTCAGGGTCGAGCTCGGACAGGCCGACTTCCCTCTGCCAACACAGATACACAGGCTCAGAACCACAATCGGCACCGCCGCCGGGCCGCCATATCTGCTAGCAGGCATACTTGTGGGCGGTGATGACGATGTTCCGCTTGGGTTCGCTGTCGTAGCTCACGCTGTCGACGCCGTAGACCTCGGCCAGCTCGTGGATGATCTTCCGGTGCTCCCTGTTCATCGGCGGGAAGCAGTGGCTCCTCTTTGGCTGCTTTCCCTGCATGGATCAGTGATGAGGATGAGCAACAGAGAAGCGATTCAGGCCTGATGAAGATGATTTCTGACAGTTTAATGTTGAATAATTGCTGGGATTTCTGCAGGAATTCATGCACGCGTGGCTGCTAATAAACGCAGCTCATGATGTTTTTCCCTCATTATTTGTGGATATTTAGAAATATTTGCTGGGAATAAAAACATTTATTTACTGATCCAGAATATTTTTAAATGTCCAGGGTACAGAGTCCTTTCCATTTAGCTTAAAATATAAAATATTATCTATAGATTTATGGTAAATAACTGTACAATAGGTAGGGTTTAAGTGTTTAATCTGAAAAAACAACAAGCTGGAAGGAATGAACGGGTGTAGGAAACATTAAACTAAGAGGTCAGAACAAAGGAAGCAAGACAAGAAGGAAGGAAGGAAGTAAATAAGCAAGTAAGGAAAAGGTATAGAACACAAGAAGATGACAGAAGGAAGGAAGTAAGGAGGGATGAAGAAATGAAGGGAAGAATGAAGAAATGAAAGGTGGAAAAAGTGAGAGAAGGAAGGAAGGAAAGAGTACGGGAGTTGGGAAAGAATGAAGGAAGCAAGGAAGGAAGCCTCCACAGGTAAACTAGTATCAGATTGTGTTGCTACCTTATTGGCGAGCTCAACAAGATTCTTGATCTCTTCCTCTACCTCAGCGAGGAACTTCGGGTCCTTCCTGAAAGCAGAGTCACGCTGCGTTTTACTATGATGACCCACTTTGTGTTTTCTGCTGCTGGGACATAAATGAAAAGACAAGGCATCCTCAAAAACCCAGGAGCCAAAGGTCAAACCTGGCATCCTCCTTGAGGCTGTCGCTGTAAACGGAGGAGGAGCGAACGTTGAAGGGATCGGAGGAGGAGTCGATCTGCAGCGCCTCAGCCAGGCGCCGGTTTCTCTCCAAAGTGGCGCATTCTTGATCGCACTCGAGTCTGAAATCACAATGCTTTTAAAAACTCTACTCACCTCCAACTAAAACCAATACCTGTCATAGAAATGACTGGACAATAAATCAGTTATATATATATATATATATATATATTAATCGCGATGATTCAGTAATTGAAATAATTGTCAACTAATTTAGTAGTCAATTAACTGCTGAATAGAGTACAAAGACTCAAAAAAAAAAAAGGGTTTGGGTTCCCCAGATGTTCAAAGATGGTGGAGATGAACAACTATAGATCTCCAGGCTGTACAAAGTTTTCACTGTGTTGCGTTAAAAAAAAATGCACTTTTCAGTTGTATAATTGTGTAATTCACAAATCTACACTAATTTACATTGGTTTATCACAGCAAATTCCAATAAAACACATTGAAGTTTTGGTTGCAACATGACTCAGTTGTAAAAAAAAAAGCCACTGTAAAATGAAGCATTTTGTTTTCCTCCACCTGGTCTGTTTCAGCTCCTTCTTGGTGAGGAGCGGACCGATGTCCATGGAGTCGCCAAGCTGCATGTCAGAGAGTTTGCTGGCCATCGCGATGGCTGCGTGTCTATGGAGGAAATGTTACAGAAGAATATTTTAACTGCAAAACAGAAAGAAAGCGATTAAAAGTGAGAAGTTACCTTTGATAGGAATTAGCAGCTTCTGTGCAGGCGACACTTTCCTTCCTCCGACCACAGTCACACTGGAGCGCTACCTGATGAGAACAGGAGACCGAAACTTTGTTAAAAGTAATTTAAGCAGTAGTGATGTTTTGATCTAATTCAGGGGTGCCCAAAGTTTTTTCAAAATTGTTCAGTCAAAAATACTTGTGGGCTAAAAAAAAGAAAAATAAACTAAATAAAATCAAGCAAATAAAGTCATTAATTTTTCATTGTTTTTTAAAGCAAAGAGATGCTATTCATCGTAGAGACAAACATAAATGTGATTTTGATGTATTAAGAAAAATAAAATTAGTTTTCAAATTGTTTTGAGCTTGATAGAACAAATTTTTTCTCAGTTATAAGAACAGGATTTGGATCCTTCTTTTGAAAAACCTTTAATAAATTCAGTAAAAGCTGATTTTTCTGGAGCAATGTCGGCTTTTCAATAAGTCTCTGAATGAACTTCTTATTGTAAAACCTTATACGTAAATTATGTTGGTAAAAACTTTACGCAAATTAAAATGATCACCTCTATCATTCTTAATTCAGCCACAAAATGGCCCCAGTGCCGCACTTTGGACATCCCTGATCTAAGTTACCGTAAACATTTGCTACATTGCAGCAGGTTTTTTTGTTTTATTTGTCAGAAACGTCAGTTTCACAGAAAGTGGTCTGTACCTTGGCAGTGCAGGTGGTGCGTGGGCAACTGCTGCCTCTGTGACACGGAGCCGCGCATGGATGGCCGCAGTCCGGCCGGGGCAGCATGCACGGCTGCTGGCAGCCGCCCTCTGGCAGGCAGTCTGCGCGGTGGCAGAGGCGTTTGCAGCGGTGCATTTCACAAGGCAGCATCTTATTACACGTCAGACCACAGGAAATGTCTTGCAGGTGACACGGGATGTTGCTGCGTTGCTGTGGAGCCAAGAAACACGCTTACTGCAATAATAATAAATGAATCAAACTAAAATAACTCTGTGACCTCTGTGGGGTTTACCTCATGCTTTCCCATGCACCATTTCTGAGTGAGGTATGTGCAAGGCGGGCATTTGTCATCGCTGTGGCAGTTGTGAAACACTAAATCAGAGGAAGAAAAATTTAAAAATTTCTTGTTTAAGGCAGCAACTAACAATTATTCTGACGATTAATTAATTATTCTGATGATTAATCGATTATATGAGAAAATAACTGGCACATTCTGCGGATTTTCCATTTGACCACTTACGCCTTTTTTGAATATATACATTAATAGATGCAAATAAATTATTAATTCATCACATTTATTGCCTAAAATGTAATAATATTGCATTTCTTTAATGTACGCATGATCATTTGCGGCTAAAAAATACTTCTACTATCAACGTATGAAGAGCTTATTTATTAAATTGTTTGGATTAACTAAATATCAGTTGAATAACAAAAGGTGCTGAATAGAAGATGTTTTTCCTTACAGAAGCAAAAACTAAAATTATTCTACTTGAGGAGTTCTGCGAATAACAATTACAAAAAAAGATGTTTTTTATCTTAAATGAAAAATATATAATTTTTTTGTACAGTTTTGGCTTATTAATTACTATGATAAAGTTTTTTTTGAGTCTTTATGCTCCAGTTAATGAATCGATTAATAATTATTTGAATAATCGATTAATTGTGATTAGTCTGATCAATAGTTTCAGTCCTAATCTTGTTTAAAGCTGCAGTGGATGTCGTTATCGGCCCATCTTACCTGGATGGTCACACTCGTGTCTTCTCATGCACAGGTTTTTGCACTCGGGCGGTTTTGTGCCACAGGAAATTGGAGGGTACAATACAGAAGCGCCACAGTGACACGTCAGCTCATCAAAACCTGCCAACAGGGGGAGTTGCAACAAACTCAGAGCCAAACATAACACCACAAAGAAACAGAGAAATGATGTGAGAACTTTAAACTGGGACTTGGTGTTTATCTATGTGTTGTTGTAGAGGTTTCTGCTCCAGAATAAAATGACTCACTTGACTGCCAGCAGGGCTCGCAGTTCCCTTTGTGGCACGGCTCCTGGCAGCGGTGGAGGCCGCAGTTCAGCTTGTAGCTGCAGATCATGGGGCATCTGTGATCCGCGTTCTGGATGGAGACAAAATACCAAACTCATTTTGCAGTTCAGACAAACTTTAAACTCGTTTTAAAGTTTTCATTCCTCTTAACCCTTTTTCACATTTTGTAACAACTGCAAGCTTCCATGTGTTCTTTGGATTTTATGTGACAGAACAACAAAGTGATGAATAACAAAGGGGCAGAAAAATCTGGATAACAAAAGAAAAGACTGAACAGAGCTGCAAGACATTTCTACATTTTCACAATGAAATATACAGATATTGGTTTTTCAGAGATTGATGAGTCAAAAGAAAAAGATGGACGGCTGGCTTGATGGATAAAAAAAAAAAGAGGAATGGATTGACTTGTGGACAGATGGATTAATAAAAAGATGAATGAATGCACAGATGGACAAATAAAGAGATGGATTAATGGACAGATGGATGAATAAAGAAGAATTAATTGACAGATGAACGAATAAAAAGATGAACAAATGGACAGGTGGACGAATAAAGAGATGAAATGATGAATAAACATACAGAAGGATGAATAAAAAGATGGATTAATGGACAGATGGATGGAAGGATGAATAAAGAGATGGGAGGATGAATGAATAGACAGGCAGACAAATAAAAAGATGAATGAATGGACAGATGGATGAATAAAACAATGGAAGGGTTGTTTGAGGGATGAATAAAGAGATAGATTGATGGACTTGTCTGACAGATAAAGAGTTGGACCTCTCATAGTCGTCTCGCTTCAGCTAAAGGACATCATATGTCCAGCGATCCAAACAGGTCTCAGAACCAGCATGACTCCGGCTGGTTCTGAAGCCGGGCTTCAACCGGGCCAAACCGGAGCCCAGATTACTGAGGACTCACCACACAGCAAAGCTCTCCACACTTGTGCCGACCACAGGAGCGCTTCTTGTTGCATCGTCTCTCACACGTGAAGAAGAGCTCGTCTGGATGGAGACAGCGGACATTTACAACAGGAAGTGACATATGCAGTGATGTCATATTTCACTCTGCTGAAATATTACCTTCTTTTTGAATATTTGCACATGGAACCTCCTGAAATAAAAGAAGAATCTTTATAGATTCAGAGTTTCAAAAACGTGAAAACGTATCTGCTGTGATGACATTGTGGCCCACCTTGGTCTTGGCGCCACAACGGCACCTGATGGTGGAGGTCAAAGTGCACGGCCCACAAGTCCCCTCATGACACAGATTTTGACACAAATGGATGGTGTCTGAAAAAACAAGATCACAATCTGCAGATATGCTTCAAAAAGAATGCCGGCGGACTTCTGATAATGCACTTCCTGTTTGTAGTGAAAAACAAACACAATGGACCAGCAGGAAGACAGAGAACAGATTTTAAAAATAAATCTTAAAGATAAAAGTTAAAGTCTGCAGGATGATGAAGACGTAAATTAAGAGAGTTCTTGATTATTTTGTGTCAACATTTGATCAAGCTTTTTTAGAAAAAGTTTAACTGTTTATGTTTGGTTGCATAAATTTCCAGTTTCTTTTGGGAAGTCAACAATAATAAATAACTTATGCTTCTCATTTGCATTGGACTCACAGCAGCAGCTTGTAAAACTCTTGAGGATGTTCCTCCCATTTATTTATTGCAAAAACTTTGTAAGCAAATATACCCACTTATTTTTCCAGCCATTTATCATGTCGTATCAGTACATACAGTGCAAAAACACAATCTTCCTTAGTACTTTTGTCTAGTTTCTAGTGCAAATGTCTTTGTACTCTTGAAATAATAACAAACTAACTTAAAAATAACTTTTTCAGCAAGATCTAGAAGCTTGTTTGGAGTCAATGTTTCAATGCTCTGTGAACAACAACAAAAAAAAGCATAATGATCACTAAACTGTTGAGTCAAATAACACCCAACATGACAAACGTCTGAGTCCAAAATCCTGGATTCAAAATTAAACTATTCTAAGATTTAAAGCTTCAAATGTTTGTAAAACATTACTTACCATTGGAGCCACAAGGCAGAGGTTTGTTGCATGTCTTTCCGCAGGACGGGATGGGATCGGAGCAGCTGCGCCGCTCAGAGTAGCCCAGCTCCAGGAGTTTGGAGAGCGGCGTTTGACCACAGGGGCAAGTCTTCACCAGGCTGGGGGAGCGCGGGCACGGCTGGCACGGCCCGCGGTGGCACACCTGCTGGCACCGGTGAGCTTCACAATTTAACATCCTGAGCAGAAAACAGGCTCCGGTCACCGAGGGAGAACTCTGTGGACGACTCCATGTCATTTCCACAGCATAGACACTTACTTGGAGCAAACTTTTTGACAGGAGAAATGTCGTGAGCCGTCAAATCGGTCTTTATCTGTGCCGCACAGGACGGTACGAGGCGTCACGCCACAGTAACAAACTACAGGAAATAAACACGAGATTAGATTAGACAACCAGTTAGTTGTTTTAAGGCTGCAACTAATAATTATTTCAGTAATAAATTTTTCTATCAATTATTCTGACAATTAAAAACGTAAAAGTTAGAACAGGTCGTGTTTAGTGATTTGTTGATGTGATTTGCACTTCTTGGACACCATAGTTTAGTGAACTAAAATGAGATTAGTTATTATAATTAAGCCTTTTTATTGATTTCTCTCATTTAGTTTTTATTTTATTGATCATTTAACGTTTTTACAATATAATTTTTTTCATTTTCTTGATTCAATTTTGGATTTCATGTTCCTGAGATTGTTAGTGTATACTCTCTTACTAATTTTATTTAATTTTTTTAATACAATAGTCAACATTTCAATAAATGCTTTGGCAATTATTTTAAGTGAAGATTCAACAAGAAATGTATTTCCTTTCATGCCCAACTTCAAGGGAAATAAAATAAATTTTTTCATAATCCAGCCGCTCTAACATCAAGCCACTCTCCTTGTTAAGTCCTATAAATTTGTGTTTTTATCTTTCTTGATAGTAAAGAAAGGAGAGCAACGAGTATGGAGACAGAAATATTTTTTTTTAAACAGTTTTGTGTCCATAATTGCCAAAATGGTTTCTATTATTATCACTTTTTAATCTAATGTGCTACATTATCTTAAAGAAATGCCATCTTGTCTCATCATAAACCATTTACTTTACAGTTAAAATGAAAATAAATAAAAATAAACCGTGTTTTGTGCCTGAGATAGACTCACCCTGCTGAACCTGCTGCTGGCAGGGCTGACACGCCCCGCCGTGGCACACCTGAGTGCAAGCGTGTTCACCACAGTTGAGTAAAGCCCCACAGACTGAGTCACACTGCAGGACTAAGGCCTGGCCGCAGCGCATTGGCTGACTAAAACAAAAATAAACATCAAAAACATCAAACAGGCTGACAAATAATCCAATAGTAAGGAAGCATTAATAATAAAAAAAAGCCAACATGAACATGTTTTTATGCTTTTACCTCATCTTCCCACAGACGCAGGACTTTGTGATAAAGGCAGGACATGAAGGACAAGGTCCAGGGTGGCACAAGCTGAGAGGAAACGCCAAAAAGTCACCAAAAAATCTATATATTTTACTGGGATTTTATGTGATAAACCAGTATAAAGCTGTGAACAATGGCCCTTTTCCACTACTATAAGTAACAAATCAATTAATCGTATGATAAATTACAACAAGCCCTATAATTTCCATTTGGACAACAATCGTTTGATATTGTCAAAAAGTTGGGATTTTGAAGAATGAAGTAGTTAGTTTGCACTACCTGCCACTATTTCCTGTTTTTCTTTTCCATTCTTCCAAAGCAATTTTGTTACATTTTGTTCATAATCTATTTATTTATTATTGTTTTGTTTGTGTATTTGGGATATTTAAAATGCTTTTCAGTTCCAGTGTTAAATATTCTTTAGAAATTAAAGGGTTTTTTTAAATCATTGAGAGGATCCAATCACATTAATAAGACATTATTATCATCATATCTGAAAATGGTCTTAAAATCACAATATTATCATTTGTTGTCATGACAGGCTTACTGTAGTAGTTACAGCTCCAGAAATCTAGCGTTCATTTTTACTCAGTCATTTTTATGCCAATACTCTAACCATCAACATTATCTTTCTTTATTCCAGACACGTAAGAAGGTTCACAGTAGACAGAACAAACTAAAATCCAGTACAATAATTGCATACACAGGCATGTCTAATTATACCAGTCATGAATCCTTTTTCATATCCTATTTTGCTCAAGTTTAAACAGCTAAATATTTATGCTCAGAATCTGCAGATTTCACTTTATCTTTCAAGACTGACATTTATTTTCCTTGTATAGCCCTCAGAGACAAGAGGTGGAACATGTCCTGGACATCATTCTGGCACAAAAGATCTAATTTCTAACCTCTAGTTACTTCCCAGCTGTATAAATGCAGCGATTTGTTCATCCTGTCATCTGATCACCTAAATATTACTCAACATTCAGTCCCGTCCTGCAGCTCAGAGTGTTGTTGCGTTTTCACAGCTCACATGTTACAGGGATGGTTGCAGTCTGCTCCACTCCGCTTCTTCCCACACATGTCACCGCAGCTGTGGGGAATCTCGCTGCGCTGCCACTCGGGGTTCGTCACTTTGCCTGCCAATCGACGGAAAGGAAATCTCAGCTCCAGCAGATGAGAGGAAACCGACGTTTAACGGAATTATCGGATTTCTATTAGTCAGTTTGAATATATAATAAAAACATTTAGTAAAAAAACACATTGCTGTGTTTAAGATGAGTAGGATGTGTTGCTACGCATTTATGTTTAAAAATAGGGGGAAAAAATCCCCAAAAATTTCACTTTAAAAACATTTAATTTATCGCTGAAATTCCCACAGTGACCAAACTGGAGAAAGCAGAGAAGAAGGGGTGAGGACGGACAGACGGATAAATGAAAGAAGGATGGAAAGATGGAAGAAAGAAAGAAATATGAATGAAAGAAGAAGTTGGGAACAAAAAGACGGACAGAAGGCTAAAAGGAACGAAACAATAAATAACATTTATGTATGGATTAATAAAAGGCAAGACAAGCAGATGTATGATAGACAGATGAAAAGAAAGAGGAAAGAAAGAGAGATGTGTAAGAGGACAGAAAAGAAAAGATGGACAGGGATGAACGATGGATAAATGGATGATGATGGACAATAAAAAGAAGGACAGATGGAACAAAAAGAAAATATGGATGGAAGGATAGATAAAAGAGATGAATAGACGAAAAGACAGATAATAGACAAAGTTATTCTCCCACTCGTTTTCCAAACCTGGAAAACTGTTAAATCAAATTCCAGAATTTTCCAGGAGAAGGATCGACTCGTCGTCTCTCACCGCAGAAGCAGATGTAGGTGGTCGGGTGTTTCAGTGCCACGTTCTGGCAGGCGGGGCAGCGCCAACCTTCAGCAGAATCTGACCAAAACAGAACCAGCAGCTCAACATGAGCAGAGTTACAAAAAACAAAACAAAACAAAAAACCACCTGCTCCTTCTTTTCAAATTGCTACAAAGCACAGCGTGCTGCCGAATCAGCAGGAATCACTTATTCTGAATCAGGGTCGCGTTCTGTGTGTGTGTGAGGGCCGTACCGTCCGCCTGGGAGGCCGGGGACCGGGCCCACTTCTTGATGCAGTTCAGATGGAAGACGTGGAAGCAGCTGTGGCAACTCCACACCGGGGCCATGACCCGGATGACGTCGCAGCACACCATGCACTCGTACTTCTCCTCGGACAGCTGCTCGATCAGGCACCCTGTGGAGATCAGAGCGCACAGGAAACCGGACCTCAATACCCAGACGCAGAGCAGGAAACTGGTAGAAGAGTGCAGAGGTCAACTTTACCCAGAGGGGGTCAAACTCATTTCTGTTTTGGGCCAAATCAACATCATGAAGGCTCTTAAAGGGCCGGTTGGTCCAGAATGTATTGATAAAACCAGTTAATCTGTTAAAATATCAATGAATTCTTAAAATTAAATAATATTGAACATCTTTTCAGTTCGTCCAGGATTTCATGATTCTTTTTGTGATTTTTTTGCAATAAAAATCAAAGTGTTTGTGATACTAATTTGGAAATATTTGCGACATTTGCTCTTATTTGTGTAGTTATTGGACTATAATTTGACATCAATTAAATTTGAGGCAGCTGTTTAGTACAAGTAAAAAAAGTTTTTAATTTTTGAGAAAATCTGCAATAAACTCCCAATTATGTATTAGCGCAAAAAAAGTGTGTGTAATTCTCAAGAAACTGATTGATATAATTTGGCAGTAAGCATAGAAAACCTGCATTGATTTGATTGATAACATAATATTTAAGCACATTTAGTGTTTAGTCTAGAATCTATAGGGCCACATAAAAAGCTATGGCGGGCCAGATTTGGCCCATGGGCCTTGAGTTTGACACTTGTGACTTAACCCATTTAAGGGAATGTTCACACTGCAGCCTGAATTGATCCAGATTTTTCACTGAAACAACATGAAAAGTTGTTTCAGTGAATTTGATTCCCATAATGACAGACAAAAACTGTGATCCAACCTGTTTGCGTCTCTTTGCTTTTTGGCAATTTGTCCGAGCTCCTCTGACCCAAGTTGACGCTCTGATGGTTCGTCCTTCTGCCGCCTCTTCCCTGAAAAGGTTTCTGTGGCCCTGAGACTTTTCCAGATTTACAGGCGGGATCCTGAGACGCTCGGAGATGTTCAGGTCCTTCCTGTTCCCCACTCTTTGAGCCCGAATCCTCATGAGACGGAGATTTTGGTGGTTTGATCGGTCCTTGACGTCGCTTTACGTCGTTGCTTTTCCTCTGTTGATCGTATGTTTGAGGTCTGCTCTTGGCGGTCTCCTCTCTGGAACCATGAGATCTTTGATCTTGTATGGAAGTATAATCACCTTTCTCATTTTCTTCTCCCTTCCTGTGCTCCTGGTTGGTGCTTCTTGGTTTTTTAACTTGAGTTTCCAGAAAATCTCTGCTCCCGTGTTCTCTTCTCCAGCTCGGCGCATCAGGTCCGTCCATGGAACCAGCGTATCTGTTGCCGGCACCAAAAAGATCTGGATTCCTACCAGGTTTTTGCTGCCGGTAACCAAAACCTCCGACATTTTCATTTAAACATCTGCTTTCTTCTCTCCGTCCTCTTCCTCTGCCTCTTCTCCTGGCTACATCCCCTTCTGGATAGGGAGAAGTGGCATACTGAGCGTAATTTGAATTATTTTGGCCGAATGTGTGTTTGAAACCTTGATGAAAGTTTTCATATTGCTGAGTTGGATCATAGCTGTAACCGCTGAGGTTTCTGTCATTGTTGTGTCTGGGTCGGGTTCTTCTGGAGCTGTGGTGGTGCTGCTTGTGATGTGGCGTCCCATCTGGATTGAGGTCAGGCGGGTCTGCAAGGAGAAAAGATAGCAGAGTAACTGAAGATGTCTGATTAAGAGGAGATAATCAGGGGTTATGAATAAACTTAGAAGGAACTGTCACTTCACAGTGCTTCATTTTAGAAAAAAAGAGCTTTTTCCACTTCAAATTTATTAAGAAGTCATATAAAATGTAACAGAAGACCAAAAAAGGTCAAAGTAGTTGCCATTAAAGTTAACATCCTCAAGTTGAAAGCACTTTTTTTGATATTCCTCTACTATATTTATCTTCTATATTTCTTTATTATAAAATTACACTGAATCAATAGGCCTGTTAAAATTAAGAAAAAATATAATGTGTTTTGTAGTTACAACTCTTTTATTTGCCTTTGAAAGGAACAAAAAATGTCCAAACGCATCAACTTCCTGTGCTAGCAGGCCAGATGTGCTCCAAAATTTTAACCCAACAGCAGTTGACTCTTATGGAAATTATTTTAAAAAGTACATAAATTCTAAGCCAATAAGAAAAATTGATCTAAAAAATAATATTGCTACTTTTCAGGTCATCCTATTACGGAAATTCAAATACATGATTCCACAGAAAAACTGCTAAAATCTGCTTTTGTAAAAACATTAGTTAGCATCTTTAGCTAAAGATTGCAAACTCAGACCAATGAGTTAAAAAAGGATTCAGTACAAATACTTTTTTTAAAATTTTTTTTTTTTTTACCTCCTGTTAACATTTGAAACATCCTGTCAAAATTCGGCTAAAATACTAAAAAATAGGTTTTAATCTTCTAACAGTGAAATTTCAGTAAACCGAAAATACATAAAAGTAAACATATCCCCTTCTTAAATCAAAACGCAGTTTATTTTAACCATCCAGATCCACTTCTGATATCCTCAGAGGTTTGTAAAACTTGACCTGTAAACCATAGTGCAGCTTTGGTGCACTATGGTGCACCAAAGCTGAAACCAGCTAGAACCAGTCACATGCTCCCAGCTCCTGTTACAGTATCCAGCTCAGGTGGAAAGTCGGTTTCAAAGTTCCCAGTCACATGCATTTATGTCAGGTAAAGTGAGGAAAGTGTCAAAGCTAGGCTGAAACAACAATCACAACATTATCCTTAATTAAAAAGTTACTGCTAACAGCTGGCTAACACAGCTAGCATAGCACTGAACTGTAAGCAGATTCTCTAACGTGGCTAATCGAGTGTTTTATGTCTGATAATTAAAATGTAACTTCAAACACTTTCACTCGCTGGTATTTAGAAAGTAAAGCGATTACCTGAGGAGCCTTCAGCCATTCACTTTGAGCTCTGCTTCTCCTAAACAGGTTTAATAGCAGCAGGCTGGATCAGAGGAGCTGACAGGTCCGACCAGGCCGCCGGTGGGAGAGTCCACCTTAACACCTGCCCTCTGTTGCTACCACTGACCGGAAATCACGATGAACCTGTGTGTTATTTTCCTCTACTTAAAGCCACCTAGCGACACCTGCTAGCTGAAGGCTAGCAAATGGAATGCTGTAAAGCTAACCCGAGCTAACCGCAACTTCCAAACTAGATTTTCAAAATAAAACCAATTCCATAAGAGACAAACTAGCAGAGTAAACACCCCAAAATTCAATTACTTCAGCATTTTTTGTTTTTACTCAAATAAAAGTAAAAAGTAGCCTTCCAAGAAAAACTCAAGAACTAACTAATCAAAACAAGCTTAATATTTTGTATTTATTTTAAATTCAGTTTATCTCTACAGTTATAATCCACATAATTTCTCGGCACTTTATGAGTGTCATAGACCCAAATTCATTTAAATAAATTGAATATATGTTTCAATTTTTATTTGAGCCTTCATACATATGTAAATTTAAGTTTGAAAGATTCAGATAAGTCGCATTTTGTTGATGCTTTTGGTTCTTTTAAAATTATTTGTACATCTGTGGGAAAAAAAGCAAACTAAACTGGCTATATTGCATTTAAATTAAAGTAATTAGACATGCCTATTTTACCTCTGACTTATGAACCACGCAGAGGTAAAATGACTCCTTAACTCAGTTGATAAATCAATGCTGTTTCTATATTTCACTAACAGCAACAACAAAACTTAGAAGAAAAAGAGAATATACCTAAGGGTGCCCACTGGGTGGCGTCTTATGTTTGTTCTTGTGTAACAGACAGAAGAGGTTTGCCCTGAAGACTGTAAAGGAAAAATAAAAACATTGCACGGCTCCATCGCTCCATATTTACCACATTTCCTTAGTGGTGTCTGATTGTCTTCATGCAGTTCTGTGAGGGGAAGTGAAAGTGTGTGATGGTGAATAAAAAAAATAAATAAAATATAGCACGTGTTAAGTTTCATAATGATGTACAAGGAAACCTTGCCTTTGTTTCTACATTGTCAGATTTATTGCTCAATGTTTGGAAAATCTTTTGCTACATTAATACAAAACATTCAGTAGATTTACTTACAGATATAGAAATAAATATCACTTCTTCAAGTCTACAGCCTTAATAAACCCACAGTTCACTCTTTTCTTTATTTGCTCAGTGGATGCGGGGTTTCACAACTGGTGTGGTTGACCTTGTGGTTCTCATGTCATGTGGAGATCAGGAGCAACTCAAGAAAACTATTACTGGAGAGGCCAAGCAATGGGCTAGTAATGCTGTGGTAGCACTCTGGAGCTAAAAGTCATGACTTTACACTTTTGATATGTTAAAAGCTAAGAGTGCCAGGTGCATACTTAAAGGAGGTGGACTTTGGAATGAAGAAACAACACAAACATATGCAGAAATTAATTAATCATGGCTTTTTCATAGTTGAAGCTCATTTTTAAAGGAGTAACCCTTTCTTAAACTCATATTAAGTAGAAACTATTACAGCCATATTCAGTAAATTAAAGTGAATTGAAATCTTTATTTCAAACAAGTAAATTGTCAGAGATCAGACAAAATTACTAAGAAGAATTAGTTTGAAAAGAAGATTCTTTTTTTCTTAAGTTGAAACTACATTTCCATTGTATTCCAATATTCCCTCTAATATTTGTCTTATTTTTATAGATTAATTACACACTGAGGGGTTGATGTTTTCAACTCCTCAGTTCTGTTCATTGCAATGATTTTCTGCTCATAGCTGATTAAAATCTTATATCAGACATATAAAAAAAAAAAAATTTTAATACAGATATATGGGCTTACCTGCTTAAAGGTTATTTTAAGTCTAATTCCTAATGTTCTAATTTATCAGATTTCCTTAATTTTCCAAATGTTGCAGGACTGCATTGAAAACAATGATTGCAATCTTAAATTTCAGCTGACTGGATGTTAACCACTGAAAATTGGAAAATCATTTAAAAAAAAATTCAAATAGGCTAATTTACAGACAAGACTATAATCTCAGTGGCCTGAAATTGCAGAGATAAATGTATCAGTTTGTCTGGAAAAATGTGGAAATTTGTTTTTGCAAATGCAAATACACATTTAGAAACCCCAAATTCGTTTGTGTCTCTATAAGTTATTAGAAATATTGAGAAATTTGCATTTTTATCTCTCATGTGCGAGTTTACAAACCTAATATATATATTTACTTTATTTATTTTCTAGTATACAGTTATTTTAAATATTGTTCATTTGAATTTCTCCCAAGAACTATCTATTCTATTCTATTTTATTCTGGCTTTTACAATGCCAAACAAGCACATTCAACAATAACGAGAAATGTTGCTCTTCATAATTGATGCTCTCTAATGGAGGTGGCTAAACATTGACGCCACGCCAGTAACTGATTTTCATTTAAATGTTCCGTGTTTTCCCTGGCAGTCATGTCACGGATGGGTCTGTCTTTGGATATTCCGCTAACCCGTCAAGTTCTGCTGCAACAGAAGTGATTTCCAAATCTGAGCTCTGCTGTCATTATTATTTTCTGTACGTCGTCTTCTGTTGCAGCGAATCACTCTGCAGGCAGAGTCCCAGCGCGCATGCGTACAGTGGCTCATCGTCCCCGTCAACCAGGCGAAATGGGTGGGAAAGAAATGCGTGAAGTTAACGCCAACGCTCCAAAAGAAGAGTGCGTTGGATTTTCAAAATAAAAGCACAACGATTGAGATGATATTTTGTTACTTTAAATACATTTTACTTGGCCGAAAACAATCTAATATGCCCGAGTTAAAGCAATCCTCCAAAGAAGAGTGGGACAAAAGAGAAGGTAATAACTATCACTGAGTTATTACAAAACCTCAGTGATAGTTGTTGTTGCCAAGGTTTGCAGAACCAATTAAAAAGATTGTTTGGGATATTTTTCCCTTATTAATAAATCAAATAATTGATTGAAGAATGCTTTTGTATTTGCTGTTATGTTTGTCTGATATTAAAGCTTTTTTTTTGACAATGTTTAAGTCAGAAAGCAAAACCAATTTGTAAAGAAGTGTTTTTCCCTCCGCAATTACAAATATTAATTTTTTTAAATGTATTTTACACACCATAAACATGACAAAAAGCATATCTAGATATTTTAAAACTAAAAGAAAATTAAAAAAATAGATCCTTCAAAAGTTTACTCTGATTGAAATGGAGAATGTGCTTTAAATTAAAGAAATATCTAAACAACTCAAACATTTGACTAGTCCTGATGAGTCCTCTTATTACCTAAACCAATGTACTGTATTTGGTGAGTAAATTACAATAATTATACTTTAGTGTAGGGATGGACAGTGTTATATTTTATAAAACACATAGAAAGAAATATTAAATTATGTTTGTTATTATGGAAGTAATATAAGAAATTCTAAGTAATGACATTTGCAAATCAGCGAAACCACTGATTGTATATCTTGAATTAATTATTTAACTGCTCAAACTCTGTTCAGTCTACTAACCAGGTTCTGGTTCTGCTGGTGGTTTCTTCCCATTAAAGGGGAGTTTTTCCTCTCCACTGTCGCTACATGGTTGTCCATGAGCACTGAATGCTGCAAGTCAATGACTCGATCCAGTCTTATATTGATAAAAAAAATTTAAACTAATTTGAATAATTAATTAAATTTACTGCATTGTTTGATAAGTAGAATGGATATCTGATTGGATGAAAATGACAGTTTTTTGCGCTATATAACTAAACTGAATTGAACTGAATAAGAATAAAAAGTATTTATCTGATATTCAGTTCAATTGAGTTAAATAAAATGTTATTCATTCCCCAAGAGGCGATTAAAAAAATGCAAAGAACAGCAGCAGTATGTACAAAAATAGACATATATCCACATAGAAACAACTTAAAGAAAGTACATGAGCAGGTAATGCTAAAAAGAATAAGAATTTTAAAAACTGACCTGAAGAACAGTTTTAGGTAAGGAAATTAAATTCTCTGGGGACAATATTAATATTAATATATTAATTGATCTAGACTTCTCATATATTGGGCTGCTTTTTGAAGCCAAAAAAAATTGCGCCAGAAATTTTTTTTTTAAACAGAGTTAATTAAAAAAATATATATATATATATAATTGGAAACAAATAATCGAAGAAGGCTGTACTAAAAAGTATAGATTTTTTCATACCCAAAACATTGGCTTTTATTTTGAAACTCTTGATCGGAAGCCGCCCTTTCTCAAACCGTTATCTTGACTCTGCCTCCTCTCTCAGCTCTGAACGCGGCCGAGCAGCAGGAGAGAGTGGCAGTGAATGTGTCCGAGGCACCGTTTATCTGCTTAGAGGAAAAAACACACAAAAAACTCAAAAACTACGGCGGAAGAAGAGAGGACCAAACCCCGGTGCAGACCCACACGACCTCGGCTTTACCCTGGACTATGATAACCCCCAAACAGAGGCTGGTAATAACGGGACGCTGTGTTTTTTGACGACAAGCGGCTTATTGCACATCTGTAGAGCATAATGAAGGCATCCGCTATTCTTCACGGGTTTTCCTCCAACGTTTAGCCACAACACTATTTAGAAATGCGTCGCTCTTTAGACGTCCTCTGAAGGGAAACAGCATACACATATATACACTCATCGAGGGGGGAGCTAGCTGGTTGAGAATTGTGCTAAAAATCCTCCTCCCGTGGCCTTTGGAGGACAGTGAAGTCATTTGAGAAGGAGAAGAAGAAGACACGTCCAGATCATCATCCCTGATAGTTTTACACAGTTCTGCAGAGGAAAATAAACGGCGCTGGCTTTCCCGTCGATCCGATCCAGACCCCGCCGACTATCTTAATCATTTTCTTCAGATCTTACATGGTTTTGCCTTTCTGAGCAGTCATCGCCGACCCTTTTGTGGGCATTTGTCCCCCCTCCACCCTACCCTCTCTCTCACACACCGTTAAATTAAAGGATGCCGGATCAAATATCGGTGTCCGAGTTTCTCTCGGAGACAACAGAGGATTACAATTCTCCGACAACGTCCAGCTTCACCACCCGCATGCAGAGCTGCAGGAACACAGTGAATGTGCTGGAGGAGGTAAGAAAATATGAAAAAATGTGACTTATATGTCGATTTCACCAATCTCAGTTATGCTGCTTTTATAAATCCACACCACGCAGCTCGTTTAACATGCAATCCACATGTTTGAGAGCTTTGCACAAACAGATGCATGGTAATCAGAGAAGAAAATAACTGCACCTGTTGCTTTAAAGCTACATTTTTTCCAACTATCAGCCTGTAAAAACATCTATTTTTCCAAATGCATTCAGTCAGATTTACCTAATCTATTTTATCTGTCCAACCAGAGATGTGGAGTAATAATATAATAGAGGATGAGGATGGCTTTTGTTGGAAGAGTGAAGGAAATGGAAGGATGTGCACTCAAGGCCTGCAGCTCTCTGTGTTCAGGATTACATAACTCAGGGCTTTGGAGTGTGCTGCCAGGCTGTAGGGGTGTGTGTGTGTGTGTTTCTGCGACAGAAAGACCTATTTTAGTCACAGGCAGTCAGATGTGGAGCCCTCTCTTTCATACATACACGCAGCAATGAGTGCATTTTAAAAAAGCGAATAAATTCAGGTCAGGGCAGGTGGTGTATGTGTTTGCATGGGTTTCTTTTTTCCCAGCCCTCTCTTGGTGTGATTAAATGGAGCATCATACCAGGAGAGCAGCACACACCTTCGCCGTCGTCCTCTGATGCCAAAATGTGACCTAATTTCCCCCACTTCCAACAACTGCATGCCCAAATTACACCAGGGTTGCAGTGTTTAGTGTAATCTCCCATGTAAGGTATCATGAGCTTTAACTGTGACACCCATACCTCCATTTGCAATGCTTAAAATACAAATGAAAGGCAGAATAAATGTAAAGGAGATGATAGATTGAAAGTATTTGTATGCAGTAACACATTATTTGGAAGTGGAAGGAAAATGGTGCAATAAAAATATGAAAAGTGCAGTTTCCACATATATTCAGCCCACTTTACTTTGGTAATCCTAAATAAAATCCAGTCAGCTTTTAGAAGACACCTAACTGGACTCTTCTTGTGTGTAATTTAACTTTGTATGAGGTTTATTATTGAACATTAGTGAAAAAATGGCATAATTAAGATTAAGAAACACAGCAGACTGATCAGGGATGAAGATCTGGAGAAGTTTAAAGCACAGTTAGTTTATAAAATTATTTTTCAAGCTTTGAAACATTTCACAGTGCTCCCTTCAATCAATCATCTGAAAGTATGGCACAACTGAAGACCAGAGCTGACAGAGAGTAATCGTCGAAGAAAGAAGAATTTGCAGCGATATGAGCCAAAATTTGTCAAACACTCCACAAACCAGGTCTTTATAGAAAATTATAGAAAAGATTGTCAAAAGAAAGTCTGAAGAATCTCTGGAAAATGATGCTCTGGTCAGATGAGAGCAAAACGCAACTGTTTGGTATATGCAAAAACACGGTGGTGGCAGTATTATGTTGTGGGGAAGCTGGTCAGAGTTGAATGTAGATGGATGGAGGTAAATGCAAGGGAATTCTGGAAAAAGACTTTAGACTTGGTATATGTTCTTCCAGAAAGGTCCAGTCAAAGTCCAGGCGTAAATCCCACTGAGAATCTGTGGCTAAACTTCACAATTTATTAGATCTGAAACGATTAATCGTGATGAATCGATTACTGAAATAACCGCCACCTAATTTAGTATTGATTAATTGTTAACTGGAGTATTCAGACTCAACAAAAAGACCAATTGTTGATAGAACAATAACTGAAGCAGTAATAACTGAAAACTGTACAATAAATATATACATTTTGCATTTAAGATAATAAAAAGACTGTCTGTAAATATGTTTTTCCCAGAACTCATGAAGTTGCATAATTTTAGCTTCACCCAATTAAAAGTCTGTAAGAAAATCTCTTACTAAGCACCTTTTACTATCCATTTATTAATTAATTAATCCAAAACTTAATCAATATATTACTGATGTTAAGCAAAGCAGAAAGAGCTGAGCTTTTCACATGTTGAAGTATTTCTTTATCTGCAGATGCATCCTTTGCTACAAACAATCAAAGCACACATTATAAGAATGCTATTTTATTGCACGTTGGGCGTTGAAATGTTAATTTTCTTACTTGAATAAGTAAGAAAATTATTTGTTTTTAACATGAAGTCAGTTCCCTAATAAATTATTTGTTTATCTGCATCTTCAATGTATTTATAATGTTGTATAAAAAAAGCTTAAGCGGTTAGATGAAAAACTGCAGAATGTGCAATTTTCTTCACTCGATTAATCAATACAATAATTGATTAATAAAATACCGTATTTTCCGGACTATAAGTCGCTCCGGAGTATAAGTCGCACCAGCCATAAAATGCATAATAAAGAAGAAAAA
>CAEGAG010290464.1:0-47760 GCA_903067065.1 Brachyrhaphis terrabensis
ATGGACAGTCAATGGATAGATGAATGATCAGTAGATGGATGGATGAAGGATCAAAAAAATGAATGGCTGAATGGATGATTTACAGATAGATGGATTGACGGAGGAACGGACAGATGCATGGATGGATGGACAGATGATTGGTCATCCCTCCATTCATTTGGATGGTCAATGAACTAGGCCTGTTGCGATAAACAACAAATCAATTAATAGCACAATAAATGAAAGTTATCGACCTAATTTTAATTTATCGGCTTTATCGTTTCTTCCGGCCTTCCATGCTTCCCCTCAGAAAGCACGGAGGGGAATCCGTGCTTTCTGATTGGCTATCGGTCACATTCAACAGCTGCATTCTTGCATTTGTTTACCAGTTCCAGCGTTAAGTGTTTTTTAAAAAAAATTTATTTTAAAAAGTTGATCTATTTTTGGCAGGATATCGCTTGGATTATTATCAGTTTAAAATAGTCTTTAAACAATATTATTGTTTATCACAATATTTTTTGAGACAATTAATCACTCAGCAAAATTTGTTATTGTGACAGGCCTACAATCAACATATGGATAGATGACCAACAGATGAATAATTAATGGGTGACTGGCAGACAGATGGATGTTTTAGACAATGGGACAGGGAATAAAGTCTAGAAACAAACATTTCACTGTGCTCCATTTTCTCCCTTCAACCTCATCATCTGCACACATCTACTGGCCTCAGATCCCTCCGATGTTCCAAAGCAGCAGATATGAGCAGCAAACGGTGCATGCAGAGCCAGGAGGCAGGGATGCCCTGAGGCAGCCAGCCTGCCCCTCCCTTCAGTGTGTAGCTGTAAAACCTCGGAGCTGCTCTGATGTGCAGGTCAAGCACAACACCGAAGCCCTCGAATAAACACAAAGACAAAATATGACGCTTATGTGGGTCACAACATTTAGAGTCAAACCCCAGCGGGGAACGACGGCGCGTGTGAGGATGCGCCACAATACAAGGAAGTACATCGCGTATCATGAAACTATCCAAACTGGGTGAGCTCTTAAAGGGATCTTAAAGGGGAGGTCAGCTGGAGCATTTTTACATGCCATAATATTCTTTTAAAGAAGCCAAGAGGTATCTGGCTAAAGCAATAAAATTGTTTGAATTTGGCTTGAAGTTATGATAAAATGTCTTTTTGCTGCAGAATTTCCAGAATCACTCCACTTTAACAGGAAAAGTTGGATGTTTCCCTTGCTCAACTGCGAGCGTTGATGTGCATGAATGTGCTTCAGACCTGTTGTCACCCGACCAAGCAGAAACTCTGCCAAAAAGAGTAAAGTGGGTGGAGTAGTGGGGGGACGGGGGTCGCTGTAGGGGACAGGAGTACGGACAGAACAGCAGTGGTTGCCAGGAGTTTATTTGTGAGTGTGTATCCCACAATAGCGCTGACCTCCTTCTGCTGAGAAACAGAAAGTGAGGATGTGTGAGTATGTGTGTGCAACTCTGCCCGCCTTGCTGTCTATGCTGAGGAAAAGTCTGCTTGTGTGTGTGTGTGTTCACCGAGCATGACCCTGTGTCTATCCTCTCCTCTTCCCTGCTCAGAATTATATATGACGAATCAAAACAAAGTCGAGGATAATCCTTAAGTAGATGGTAGTGAAGAACAGGGTTTTCACAAATTCCTTACATATAAAACTTTAAAAAATATAATTATTCACACCGTTGGGGCAAATAATGCTGCCAGAGCCAAAAGGGAAAGGCCTAGTCAAAATCCAGAGCTCAATACAATCAACATCTATATCTCAGGATTGCTTGGCAAAGACATACCCTATAACTAGAATATTTATTTAAGATAGACAATACATTGAAGTTTGCGGATTCTGTCTGCTAACATCCTGTTTTGACATTTCCCATCCACATAATATTTGTTTTTACATATTGATGCACTGAAATACTTTTCTAAGCAAATCAGCAGAAAGCACCAGAGAGATTATTAAAGACCTATCATAAAAGAAAGCACACATTAGCGGGTGTACCTATTTGTTAGACAAAAACACTTGTTTACAAAACTCCACCTGTAAATTATTTAGTGCTTCTCAGTTTTCGTCTACCTGCTGCTGATTATTAGAGGGCATAAACGTGTGGCGCCTGGGCGCTTACATAAATGACAGGTTGGAGTGATAATCACCAGGTATTGTATCGATCTGGTTGTCACACTGTGTGTGAGTGTGTAGTGCATATCTCAGTAGTGTATGAATATGGCCTTAAATGTCTGTCTTCCCATAAAGCACATTTCTTTGAATTGGAGCTATTTTTAATAACTGCACAGTGTTTGTTTTTATAATGCTGAACATTTTTCCTGACTGTACAATCTTCTAGTTGCCTGTCACAGGGACAATAAATGTTATTTCTAGTCTATTCAAAAGTGTGAGGATGTGTGTGTGTTTGTGTTTTGACCTCTCTGTGAGCTGTAGTCACAACATAAGCTAGCAGAGTAAATGTAAAAATAGCACAATGTGTATGAGTTTGGCCTTCAGCGTCTTTGCCTTACCGTAATGTGTGAGGATGCCCTGAGGAGTCACCACCTTACTGCAGACATGGCAGACAACAAGACAAAAATCCTCCAAAGCAGGGAAATGGGTGCAGACAAGCATCTCTGAAACACAGACAAATAAGATGCCATATTGATATGGGAGGAAGAAGAAATAATGGCGTACCAACTGGAGGTGTCACAATAATAGCCGACAAGGAAAATGCATCCGTTGTTTGAAGGTACTTTCCGTTTGAGGCAGATTGATAGGAAAAACTAAATGCCTAATGAAGACACAGGTTGGCTGTGCTAATGCTACAAGCTAATGCTACAGGCAGTTACAAAACAACCTAAAAAGGTCAGCTACTTTATCTCTAAAAGTGAAGAAGTAAACCTTCTGGACGACAGAAGCTACCGCCATCTAAATATTCACTTCATTGACATGGACAGCCCAAATGTTTTTATATTCGACTTTCTGAACAACACAGCATCCGTTCTAATGTGGTGAGAATTAACAAAGTTGTAATCAGCTGTCGGCTCTGCCGGTTACTAAATAGCAAAGAAACAAAACGGTGCAAAACTAGGAGCTACACTGAAGCTCACAATTAGAGGAGAAAGCAGGAGCCCATAGCAACCTACTTTGCTGCTGTAGTTAATCACTGAAGAAAAAAAATTGTGCAAAATGACGAGAAAAACAGAAATTGTACAAGTCGGCAGCTGAATACATTTGCATGGATCAGATCCTTGTTTATGCTGCAACAGATACGTTTTGTACGCTCCAGATCCTTTAAATGATCAATCTTTCCAAATTAGAGGTTAAAATTGTTTCCTACTGCTTGCTTTTGTCCTTGTTAAGTAACTTAATGTTCTAATTTAATGTCACCATAAACATATTATACATCTATTTTTATGGAGGTGGCGGAGGCAAAGAAGTATCTGTGCGTTCCGTTTTACACGAGAGCTGCAAAACCAAGAGGGAATTACATGAAGAGCAGCAGCAGCAGCAACAGGTTCTATTTGTTCAATAAGTCAGCGGATGACAGCGCAGTTTACTCTGAAGCCACCTGCCGAGACAGCAGCATCACAGACCCTGACTCAAAGGAACAAACTGATAAAACAAACTGTGCTGATGGCTACTCTAGAACCCCTGGAGCAGCGCGTTTAAAGGAGAAAGCAGCACAAGCAAGCGCAAGCCTTGCTTTGTTTTAACGTCGAAGCAGATGAACAGATTTCAAGCACCGCTTTAAAGTAAAACGCATCACCCACTTGGCCTGATTTCATCTTCCTCGTACTTTATTGTTCCGATTAGTTGTAAACCACAAACCATCTCCTTTGGAAAACAAACGTATTATTTAGCTTGATTTCTTACACTTCTGTAATTCCCAATCTCCAAAATACAAGCTGTGTGCGCATCACTCAGTCAACAATGATGAAAATACACTTCTACTGAATTTTCTCAGCTGCTTTGATAAGAGTATAACAAGAGTGACACAAATTTAGTCATTTTGGTTGTCTCCCAGTTTTTCTTTTCTCTTGGATAACCAGCTGAATAATTAGCTGTTTACTCTTTGCTTTGCTTTCCAATTAACTAGCTTTTCTTTTACAAAGAAATTAATTCAGACTCTTTCTCTGTTTAACAAGTTTCTCTTTTTCTGCATGGATCTATTGCTGTTATTAACTTTGCATACTTTCTCTTTTGCTGTCCACAGAAACTAGGCCTGACGCAATGATCCTGTGTTAACCTTCATTTCTTTTCTGAATGAAGACATTGACAGAACCATTACTGCTTTTAATTCCTTATTCATACTCCTAGGGCACGGCTTCTGCGTTTATTCCCATTACCTACATTTTTTCTAGGGACTTTTTTCTCCTCGTAGAAAGTACTCTAAACTCATTTTTCAATTGACTTCTTGCTAATTGAAGCATTAGGTGAGTTTCTCTTTTTGTCCTGTTTTCTCATAGAAAATACAACCCACTCCTCAATGCTTGTGTTTTTATCTCTTTTCTAAAAGAGCCGCTGTTGCCACTAACTTTGCATACTCTTTGTTTTACTTTGCTATAGACAGTACAGCTGGCTTAGCGCTTTTTGCTACTGCTAGCATTGACCATGTGTGCTCTCTTTTCCTAAGACTACACAGCCAGGCCATCATGATGTTTTGATAACTTGTATCCTTTACTTTTTCCTGGCTGTCTAGAAGAGCCAACAAGAGATAAGTGATTGATTTCAGTCTTCTTATCTCAAGAAGAAACAGCCGGGTGACAAATTGTCCTCTGAAAGGAAGGCTAGAAGTGTACACTGTTCTGGATGGAGCACAGCATCATTATCCCTCAAGCTACAAGAGACACTCCCACCCACTCAAGAAAAACACAAGCTTATAATAAATATAGAAGGGGGAAAAAAAGAAAAAAGAAAAACGCAAATATGTCCATTTAAAAGCAGCTATTTTCTCTTCTGGCTAAGCTTTCAGAAGCTAATCTTCCTGAACCTAAACAAGCTCTGCTGACAGAAATCACAGTACTTATTAGCACGGGCTTTAAGCCACACTCACAGGGAGGAGGTGCGCATGTTTGAGTAAGCATGCAAGAAGGAGGAGAAGGAAGAGGGGGTGGGGGGAATTGCATGTGAGACGTGTGTGTGTGTGCCTGACTGTTCGTGTTGTGATGACCCTGCATTACTGGCGAGTTTGCTGTCAACTTGTGGGTCAAAGACGGAGTCATGCTAAGTGTTTGTTGGCAGAGTCTTACAGCTGGACTGTACCATGCTACTGACTTGTACGTATGGAATGTGCATGTGATGCCAATCTTCAAGAGCGTGTGAATGATAGCGCTAATGCGTGTTTATCAGGTCAGAAGCGACTGCATTACGTTCACACCATCAGGATGGTCACATACCGACTGGGCCCAGTCAGCTGGACGCATTTCATGACCACAGCAATCTTAATGCAACTTTAAGGGCTGGTGCAAGTAAATAATTTAGAGAACTATGATGTTATTTGAAGCATAATTATGACACTGACGTGCTTTGTCAGCATGGTTCACCTAACTTTGATTTTTTTTAAGCTGTATAAAGTCATTGACCATGTTATTAGGAATACCTTGATAGTATCGGGTTGGATCCAATTTTACTTTTAGGACTGCCATTATTTTTCATTGCGTAGACTGAACAAGGTGCTATAAACATCACTCAGAGATTTTTGTCAAAATATTACAAGTACATCTGAAAAATGCAGACCAGGTCCATCTGGTACCAGCAAACAATGACACGTAAATTATTTATCATCTGATGCTCGGTTTTAACTTTAGGAAATCATCTTTACTACAACTAGATGCCTAAATGCATTGACCTGCAACGATATGATAGTCCGATTTGATATTTATGTCAACAAGCAATTGTACAAATGTGCACCAAGCAACGTGGTTGGTGAATGTAAATTTTTTACTCATTATGCAAAAATAAAAGCCTCTGAAACTTAAATTTCCCTCGCCTTCTTGTGAGTGTGTGAGGGTGTGTGTGTGTGGGGCATTGTTTCTTCAGGTATAATAGCAGAGACTGTGCAACTCCAGTCAAGATATTCCCAATTGGACACCTTCGCACATCTGAACACCTCCACACACAATGTCTTTTCTCTGGCAAAAAGACATGCTGACACAGAATAATGTACTCGAGAAAGCTGAGTGACAAGTACAAGAAAATGTGAAGAAAAAGGAACTCTAGACTCTGCAACTGTGACACGAGATTTAGAAAGAGGATGGCTCCATAAAGATATGAAACAATTAGGTTAATAAACTCAGCTTAAAACTGTAAATTAGGCACTCTAGTTTTTTTTGTACCCTATAACTCTCTCACTAAGTATCATCTTTTTTATAGTAGTTAGGGATTGTAGAAAATTGTGATGATAATCCCTTAAATCCAGCTCATCATCTAACTTCATTGAACATTACTACTTATGTAAGATTAGATTATAGAAAAACAAGTTAATAGTCAGCAAATAATGTTACAGGTATAATAAGTTTAGCATCTATTTCTTACTATTTTAATAAGAAATACTTTCCAAAATATTCTAACTTTGGCTAATTTGTTGCTTGGCCAGAAAGCGACCGTATCTTCTACGTACTCAGCTGTATTTTCATTGTACATTTTTATGACTAAAAATATTTTTTGATAGTTAAATATGTGCTTTTTTTTAAATCATGGAGTGAAAACTGTGGGAGTCTTCTTTCAGCCAGCTGACTGTTAATGGAAAGTAACAGAAAGGTACGGACAGCGTATGAAAATGAAATGGTCTATCAGCTATAGACATTTTCTCCCAAAAGCATATCAGTTTCCATACAAATGTATTTTCAACATATCATAAGGATTTCTAAATTAAAATAAGTGCATTTAATAATAAAACAAATAATCAGAAAAAAAGGTTTCCTTATAAAATGTTAATGAAAATACCACACTATTGTCTCACATTGTTCTTGAGTAATTATTTTGGTGAAGAGGGGTGATATGACTAACCGAAACACGTCTGTTAGCAAAATTACCAACTCATTTACCGAGCTGGCAACATAAATATGTGAAAGCCCTTTTTGTATACAGTTTAACACAACTGCCACGAGACGACGCTTTCTACTAATGGAGCTGCATCGTGGAAACAATAGCTAACATCAAATGATCATATTCTGAAGAAAAATTTCACCTCTTAGCCATTCTGAACCTTTCTAGTTTTGGTCGCTAATGGAGCCATCCGTCGTGGGACGTTTTGTTCTAACGATGCGTCGATTCACTTCAAGCCAGCTTTGACACACAGTGGATTTAAGTAATTTTCTATATTCGGCTCCAGGAAAATGTGGTTGAGTGATTTTAATAAGCAAGTTCTACCAGCAAGAGGTCACATGAAGTTACACTGGTTTGGCCTATGTAACGCAAATTCTAAAAAAAAAATATATATATATAGAATTGAATTAAATGTGTGAGAGCTTTTTTTTTTTTTGAGTTATTTTTATTTTTTTTAACTGTTCATGACTGTGATTTATCTTTTTTTTGGTTTACTGGTACAAAATGGAAGCCGGAAAGGAAGAAGCAGCTTCTTTTTGCAGCTAAAATAGTTGAAAAGACCAAAATTATAAAAGTATGAAGTGGCAAACAGGAGAAATGACAAGCACTCACTAAATTTGCATTATAGCAAAATAAATTGCAATAATTAAATAATTTCTTAGTAAAATTGGCTAGTAAAGAAAAAATATACAATATCTAATCTCTCACTTAGATATTGTATATCTAAGTGAGAGATATACAATATCTCTCACTTATAGATATTGTATAAGTGAGAGAAGTGACAGATTCTCGTCACTTGTCAGTGACGAGAATCTGTACATTCTCGTCACTGACAAGAATGTACAGATTCAGACTTGCATCAATTATTGTTTATTTTTTCTGTACATCATCAATGCAATCAACAGTCTCACTATAGAATAAAGTTTTCTTTTGAATCTCTGAGATTGCTTTCTTACTTACAGTCAGGCTTCCTAGTTTGTGTTTACACTCACAGTAATGTGCCCTTTGCACAACTAAACGCACAGAGCCAACCCACAATTCACATCCTGATTTAACCTCGCTATATCACCACAAATTTCAACTCAATTCTAACTTAGCTCCAGTTCAAACTCTGAATTCAGCAATAAACCACGTCTAATGCACGAAATGTTCATGTGTGCGACAGAGGTGGTCTGGTTAGTGCTGGTATTGACAGAAACATGGGAGTCGAGTGTGTACAGTGACTCTGAAAAATCCCTCGGTGCTGAAAGCAGCATCCTTGGTGTCAAGAATAAATTATATCTTTGCTATGAATAGGCAAAAACAGAAAAAGTGGCAACTGTTGTTTCAATTGAGTCTTTTCTGTGATCCTTTTCGGAGCAAAGTAAATAATACTCAAAAGGATAGCACCAAGGCCTTGAGGGAAAAAAAAAAGAGAAACTCTCATAAGATTTGTTGCAAATGGCTAGTTCCTAAGATCTGGTATAAAAGAACGTGGGCAGGGAGAGGGGGAAAAAAAAGAGACCAATTTCCTTTGCATCTGCCAAATCAAATGCAAACGGTGTGCTTCTTCCTGTCCCCTGAATTATGTGTTTTTCTCAGTTCTGCCAAATGAAAGAAAGGCCAGAAAAGAAACTACTACAACAGTTAGACACTGACGAATAAGCATGTTTAGCGACACAAACCTAATTCACCAGTCGGACATGGATTTTGTTCACTTTTCATTTGCAAGTTAGCTCTCAGTGAGAAAAAAAAATCCATCAAATTGTTGGTAAAAAAGAATGAAACATAACAGCTATTACACCTAAAAAAGCAGGTTTGAGTAATAGGAACATGGAAGAACATTTTACTGAGTATATGAACATAAAAATGGTGAACCTACGGGAGTCTTTATATTATAGTTATTTGAAGATTTTAGGGTAATGCTCAGGCTGAGGTTACAGTTCTGACTAGAGCTGTATTTTGAACAGGCAAACCAGATAATTATTGGTACGACAGAGTAAACAAGAGAAGTAGCAGTTGGCTAATGCTCCACAGCCAAGCTCACAATCACAAGAAGCCACGTTTATGCTACTTTTTCAAATAACAGAGGAATGGGTGAATTCACATCAGGAAAGTCTTGCTTGGTACAGACCAAAAGCAGACTTAATTTTTTTTTACCCCATTCCGTATGGTTTGCTTTCTCGTTGCATTTTTTTTGAAAGCAGAAAATAACTCATAAACAAAGCCATATGGGTGATGATCAGTGCTCCAATTGGACAGAAATAAAGGGGGGTAGAGGAGTGTTGCGCCCTTGAATCAGGAGGATATTTTTATTCTATATTTTATTATTTTTATACTGAATTATTTAAATGTTCCAAATATTTTACAAGTAATGTTTTCAATGCCTCCTGCTCGCCATAGAGGCCGCAGACATCTTTGTGTCAAATAGCAGCTGCCTTTCAAACATGCTGAATATAGATGCAGAAACAGGCCCCGCAACCTGGTTTAGGTTTAACAAATCACATTGGGTGTGGTAAGTCAATACATTTGCACATCCTCCTCCCAGTATTTTGCACTTTAATGATCAGCATATGTTTTCCATGTTAATGAAGTCCTGATTTGAATCGCACTGAGAGATTCACAAGAAAGAGATACCTAAATAAAATGATTAGAAGTGAATTTTTAATTAGCAAGGACTGGATATTTTTTAGGGAGTCTTATATATATATTTTTCCAAACTGTTAATATAGCTAAATAAAAGTTAGGATTTTTTTATTTTTTCCACAAACTGCATTTTAAGTTTCACTAAACAATGTTTACAATCTGACAATTTAATTAGTATCTACAAAAGCTTTTTTAATTCCTTTTTTCATTGAAACATTGTACATGCACTAAATGTTTGCCATCAAAAGATTCAAATGTGTTGTAAAAATCAATCCATATTTGTTTACACACAAAGGCCAGATTGTAAGAGTATTTCCAAGTTTGATGAGATTAGTTACTAGCAATAATTGTTTTTAAAACAAAACTGAAACTACAATCGAAACTGATTCCAGATGAATATGTCTGAATATATGAATTTTGAGGGGTTTTTCCCCCCTTCAAGTAAATACAAATTATCCAAAGTCATATCTGAAATATTTGGTACTATAAGAGATTTTTACAAAATTCCCCAAATGTTGTCGTCGCTCTATTTTTGTACTTTAAGGCTGACATGGATGGCATGACTAATTTCGGCACTGAACATGTAGCATTCACATCATGACTAATTCTCAGACTGGCACTTTCCAAACACTCTCATCTGCTTCGACCAACAAAGTATCACTCGTACTGGAAATGGCGCAGAGCCGCAACCTACAAAAACGTGGGACGTTTCCCTGCGTCGTAAACCGAGGTGCCATCTGCAGCACTGCAATAATGGTCTCAATGACATGAACTAAAGAGGTATGTTAACCCATAAATAGCCACATTAGAGCACCGTCTAGTTGTAATGAGATCAGGCCAGTGGCAGTATGTCTAATCAGGCCAAGTTTCTCTAGGTTGTCATCATCTCCGCCGTGTGTATGCGTGAAAATGAGAAAGAGGCAAATAGTGATAATGACCTGCGCTGCACATCAATTACAGCCAAACTGGCCCTCGTGCCATCTCTCTAAATTCTGCCAGGGCAATGGCGCCAAAAATCAAAGCCACGTCTGGATCACGGATCAGTCGCAGTTCTGCTGGATACTGATTTATACATAAAGCTTTTGAAACATTTTTATTTTTTTTTCCTCCTGATTGTTTGTGTCTGCATATCGGTCCCAGCAGGCCGTGGTGTCATGTTGCCAGCAGATCAGCAATTCTGGAAGCAGCGCTCCAGTCTTGCTCTGACAGAAGGGAAGAGAGAGACGAGGCATGCGAGTGTGCGTAGGAGGAGAGGGGAGGCTGGTATCTGACCAGCAAGAGTGAGAAGAGTTTCCCCGGCTCCAAGCGTGCGTCACCGTCCTCCTACGGGGGTGTGTGTACTGTGGCACAAACTTTTAGGGGGATGACTCAAGAGTGTCACACTGAAGCCTATGATGTTCCTGCAGGGTATTTATGTGTAGTGAGGTGTGGAGGATCTCCTCTGGCTCTGTCCCTGTCCCCTCCAGGAGTGAGACGGTACCAAGTCGACCCCCTTGTCTCCTCCCCCGAGCCGTACCGTCTGTGCGAACAGCCTACATCTGTCTAACACTTAAAACTAGTGGCTGGAGCCATCACACTGAATACAATACTGACGATGCATGTGATGTGCCTGCAATTGCCTCCCACTGCTTTAATTCAAATCAGGAAAGAAAGCAAATATTCCTACATGTGCTGAGTTAAACCATTCATAATTACAATAGCATTATGTTATCTTTGCTATAAAGTTATGGGACAAACAAGCTAAAATTTGTAGTAGTTTTTAGGTGCTTTTTGCACAGAACAGTAGACCTTTCTGCTGAGTTAGTCAGGCTTCTGCCACTTTTCCCCAAATGAAGTTTTAAATTTTTTTTGCAAACTTCAAAATGACCTCAATCAATCTCTTGACTGGTAAATTATGCCTAAAAAAAAAAACATGTTCTTGTTTGGTTTCCAGTTTTGGAGAATCCACATTGGTGAAATAATGTAAACATTATTTACATTATTATATGTTTCCTCCTAAAATGAACATAATTTGTTTCGTTTTGTTTGTTTATTCCCGTTAACTGTCTAGTCTAACGTAGCCACGTTTGATTTACTTTAGGATGAATAAATTTCAATTAAGTCAGCCAAATATTGTGTTAGTTAAGATGTTTCACTATCTATATGGCAAAAGTAAACAGAGTTAAATAAAGAGATCATGCTTAATAAAATAGCATTAATCAGGGCTGTGTTATGTCTGTGTTCTGTCAAAAACAAAATGTTTAATAGTCTTCGCATTGCTGAGCTCATGTCCATTTATTCAATTATTTATCAGTGTTTGAATTGGAAAGGTTGCTTATTTTGTTTATATACATTTTGACTGAAATGGGATTAATTGAAGTTAATTAACTACGGACTATTTTAAACTAGTTCCATCGCTAATTTACAAATAATTTATCCCATCTTTTAACTGCATGAAAGGATCATTACATATCAAACTGATTCATATGAACCACAGGAATAATAATAATAATAGAATTGTCTTAATTGGTAACATTTCAAGCTGTTTCTTAAAACCATTTTGTAATGTTTTTTTTATTTTGGATACATACCCCGTGGGGCTGCATGATATTAAGAAAACATGACAAGACAATATTGCTGCTTAACACTGGGATAATGTCGATTGAACATTATCCCACAGTTTTGCCATTACTCTGATTTCGATCATCACACCGTTCCCCGTGAACTTTATGAACTTGATCACAAAGATCTATATTTGTTGTGGCCATAACACACAGTGAAGGTAATTTAATGGGCCAAATGTGTTATTAAAAAGTAGAATCTTGAAGTATTACAGACCTTGAAGTATTACAGCTTAACATGTTCCAAGCTGGCCTTCCTGGTTGCAGTCTCACTCACATTGGTATTTCCATTTAAATATGTTTTTCATCTCCAATACTGAATAATACCTTTAGGTTATGTATGAATCAATAGGAATAAAATCCAAAGCGCCACAAAAATAACAATATGGCTGAAATTCCTCCCTCCTCCTAAAATGATCAGCCTCAACCACTATTGCACTCAAGTATTTATTTTCTTTAATGTTTATTGGTACTATACTGTTAAAGTTGTTATAGACTAATATTTAAATTAAAAAACAACCAGCAAAAAAAGTCATGCTTTGGCAAAAACACAATAAAAAATAAGATTTGATATATCAAAATTAAATAAACAATTACAAATCTTGTCTCTAGGGAATGTTTGAACTAAACTCCGTTAAAATTTAAGTCCACTTTTGTGTCAATTAAATTAAGCATATACCACAACAATCAAAAATGAGGATCAAAGACGGTAAGCAAAACTAAAGGTGTGCATTTTGTAAAACGGGAGCAAACATTGAAACTACAATGAACATTTATAAATATATTTACGCAGTTTACACATATGCAGAGAAACCAAATAAGCGTATTTTCTCACAGAAGTGGTTAAAAAATGGAGCCGTAAAAGCTGCCATGCATGTGCTGCGAAAACAATAACAAACCATCACCGTGTGGTACGTGACGGCGCCGCTCGCGCGAGTTCCTTACCGTTTCTGCCGAGTTTCGCGGCTTCGGCGGGGCAGCAAGAGTCGGTGTCGTCCTTATCCGTAGACGAGACTGCGTCTGCGTGAACAAAACATCCGCTTACAAACACGTTGGCAGCGTTCGCAACAAACTTTAGGGGCCATGCGTTGGAGCCCTGCAGCTCCCGAGGCTCGGCTATGGGGTTAGCATTAGCCTGCTAGCGCCAGCCTGAGCTGAGCTGAGCTTCCTCGCGCCGAGTCGATCTGTCAGAGCTAACAAACTTACAGCTGGACAGTTCAGCACGTCATGACCGAGCGCGTCAGAGGCACAAACTCTGCACCGAAACGCTTAGCTTCGCTTACGCGCATGTGCACTGCTGTCAAAGCGAGCTATTAATACTGGATTTTGTAGTAATATTTCTGACAGTTACTTTGCTGAGCTCTGACAGACCCTGAATGGTGGAGGAGCTTACTCAACTCAATCACAGACAGTTGGACCACGCACTCCCCGACAGTTTGTCAGCTAAACAACACCACCACCGAGGCGCCAACTTACTATCAACAAAACGTAATTTAGTCGCACTGACGAAGGAAGACCAAGGTTCGCACAAAAAGGTATCCGGACTTGGTATCTGGCGGTCCAGTGTCGCCATTGCTCTTCCTTCTTGTTGCTTTGCTGAGAGCCGTTTTTTCCTCTCTCTCTCTCTCTCTCTTTCTCTCTCTCTTCGCACGCAGCAGGCGAAAAACGAAAGAACGAGATATGGTGACGTCGCTGTCGGAGAGTTTCGGCTCACGTCGGTCATTTCCGGCGGATCAAGTGGTCGAGTGACAAATGGGGAGCTGCTTGGGAGTTCAAAAGTTCACCGTGTTCGATGGAACTACATGGGAAAAATAAATAAAACTAAAATATTTTACTTTGCAATTTTGACTAAATTGTGAGCAGTGTGGAAGCAACACCTCAAAAAAAGTACAAAATCAGGATTTCTGTATTGATTATGAGTAAAATATGAATTTACATACAAATGAAATTATAGTTTTCACCAAGCAAAAATAAATAAATACAATTTTAAGTGCAGGCAAGAAACAATCCAAGAAAACTCTCCCCAAGAAGTTTTATCTCTGCTTTTTCTCTTACTGATCAGCTAGTTCTGATTTTATCATTTAGAGTTTAATGTCCTGGAGTGAGAAAAAAAAAAAAGGTTTGGTCTTTCAGACCAGCTTCAGAAGAAATTGCAGGAGTGAACTGCATGACTTCAGGGCTATGTTATCAATGACACATGAACTTGTCAGCAAATTATAGGAAAAACTGAAGATTATCTCTGCTGCAAAGATCAGTGGGAGCTTCTCTCTCTCTCTCAGTTTTTTTCTTTTCTTTAAGATATTAGTTTGTTTTACTGTTGAATTGCTTAGGCTGTACATGATATCAGAAAGATTTGAAATGTTTATAATAGTTGAATCTTTAAATCCACAATACTTGGCGTTATTAGATAAGTCCAGCATTTTCAACATTTAAGAAAAATATGGAGTAAAAACCAAACATGATTTAATTTAATTTTATTTAAATTCTATATAGCCGCCCTAAAAACAACTCCAGAATAATAGAGAACAAATGTAAGGCATTAATGTTTAAAGAAAACACCATGAATTATAGGTATAAGTAAAGCAATATTTAATGTAAAGTATGATGGCATAAGCCTTATGATTTGGGGTAGCACTGTTCATGATAGCTTGTGTGTAGGATTAATAAAATTGCTATAAAAAAAAAAAATTCTTAAATAGTAGAACAAGAACTTATATCTTACATATGAATAAAAACTGAATGTTAGGAATCACATCAAAGCGTAGTCTGACTTCATGAACAATGAAAGCAATAACACAAATACTAAAAAATATATATATATATGTATATACATGAATAAAATGCCCCTGTCTATTGGAGAAGCAAAGACAGAGGAAAACTAATAAAACCAAACCCTGTTTAACAAAAGTAATTCTTTAAGTTTATCACATCACACAATAAAATCTAACAGTAGGAACTAAATCATTACATCTGTTGATAAAAAAAATATAGAGCAATATAACTTCAGCACGGTTCAGCAAGTGGAGCTGATAACCCTACACTGCCCTCTTGTGGCAATAAGTAGAAACTGTTCTTCAAGAGCAAAGGGTGCTTTAGTCTGAGTGAAATAGTTGCAAAAAAATAAAATAAATAAATTATACTTTTACTTTAGGTTGAACATATTAATACATTGTATTAATACATTCTATCAGCATCAATTTCGATACAGGCAGGCTGACTATTATGAGGAAATTACAGTCTTAATCGGGGGTCAGGAAATGACAATAATTAGTTTATGAAGGCCAGTTCCACACATTAGACGCAAAATGTATAGATTGCTATGTTAACTTCTACACTTAAAAACACATTTTCTGCAACATCTAGCTGTGGTGAAGCACAACGAGGACTTCAGACACAGCCATCTATTTCTATCAATGACCACAATAAAAAAATAAATATAAAAAACACCTGGAGTCCTTACAAGAGCATTCATATCCCTAATACTTTTTTTTTTTTGCCTTTTCTTACACCACAAACACAAATTTTAATTTACTTCATCGAGATTTTATGTGAATGCAAGCTAATGCATAACTTTAATGGAAGCAGATGAAAGATATGGCTGTATAATTAATCAACCCATCTTCATCCACTGATCAGTGGTGGACACAATACTGGAAATGGTGTGTTGTTATAACTCACAACAATTCTCACTAAGCTTTCATGAGACAATGACATTTCTCACACAGAGCTCCTGGAAACCCTTCAAGGTCTTTTCATCACAAACATAGCATGCCAAAAAATACTTTTAAACATGAAAACTATCACAGTCAAGAAATCGGTCATGAATCATTCAAGGATAAGATTCACAGTATTAAATAATGCGGTTAGTTGTACTAGAAGGTACAACTAATCATAAAGTTAATCACACCGTCTGGGTTTCTGTGTTAAGAGAAAGCAGCCATTGTGCATGACGCACAGCCATTTTGGCGGTAGGCGTATCAAACCCAAGACTCCAAGGCTCCTGTTCTGTGACGAGAACTAACACATTCTGGTTTGCACTGGACAGCACAAAGTCATAGTAACCGTTGTTTGCAGCTTACAATAAGTCACGTAGAGGAAACAAGCTGAAGAAGGTGAGACGATAAGTTAGCTTTCGAGTATAGGAGGGAAATTAACACCACTGAACACTCCATTGACGCATTATAGTAGTGGCAGCATCGTGCTGCGATGTTTTGCAGGATCAGGGAAGATGGCAATGGTGGGGGTTCAGTTAGAGGCTGCAAAAGATTTTATTTTGTGTCATGTCATTGAATTGATTGTTTTACTGTTTACTTTGAGAACCAGTTTTTATGTCAAAAAGATGTCGACGTAAAACCTAGCATCGTTGCAAAAGTTAAAAACGTTCTTAAAACTTGTGCAACAAAACGGAAAGAGAAAGAGTGCATGTATAAAAGCAAACACACCATCAGATACAAAGGAAATTCAATAATAAAAAAAAATCCATTCACTTTTATTGACAAATACAATGTAATTATGCAGGCCACATACAAGAAATTAGATATCTTTTCAACTATTCATTCAGATACATAGGGCAAACAAAAACATATTTTACTCAAGACAAAGAAAAGTACAAAAACATGTTTGGTGTCATATCAAGAATTAAACAAATGGACAACAGATAACAATAAAATGAACTTTAACAAATAGTACTTTGGCAGAATGTCATGTATTTTGCAAAATATGAATGATGAAAATTGGAATATAATGAAAAAGATATTACATTCTAAAGAATTTCTTAGTACCTTGGTTCCAACTCAACACAGCATCTTTATGGTGTTTTCGGGTTTGTACTTAAAAAAACTCACTATCATATTAAGCACCGTAGAAGTAACTAGATTCCTGATATTTGAGTTTCAAACAACTTGACACAGTCATTTTTGAAGCTTAGAAAGCAAGCCATTAATATGGCTGAATGTAGGGATTTGGTGAAAGCGTCACAAGGAGTTGCACTTACCACCGCCTGCCACTAGGTGGTGGTAAATGGCAAAGAATTTCAAAGAACATGAAAGAAAACATGTTTGCAGCTAAACGCGATCGTGCTTCAAGTAAAAACAGTAAAGTTTTTACACAGATTTTATGACTAAATGCAATTTATATTTTTCTATTAATTTATTTATAACTAAACAATAGGGCATCATATTTATTGGGAGCCCTAGAGAAAATTTGGAAAAAAAGGCCTTAAGATAAAACTGTTTTATTTACAGATATTTTGTAATTCAACCTTTGATTTGAATACATTTATTCAAAGGAAATCATTTGGGTGTCACCTTAATTCCTCTACTGTAGATTTAGCTTGCATGATGGTGTGTAGCCCATTTAAAAGGTAAAAATGTTTGATACAAGTTAAATACAAGAAAAACCTTTTGTTCCAAGTTGCAAGACTTTCCAAAGAAATATATGCAGAATGGGGATTTTATTATTTCAGGACCGTCATTGTGCAAGAAGTAAACCAATGTCAAGTCATTTAGGTTGCAAAATGCCAGTACGGCTTTGTGCAACGTTAGCACAAGCAAAAAGCCAACCTATAACAGGTTCTAACAATCTCACCTCTATCAAGATCATTTTCTAGATATGTATAAAAGCTCAATACTTGATATATATTTGACTTTCCTTTCCTTCTTATGCATAACAACAAGTGGGCACTGGTGTTAGATTGGTGCAGGAACCTGCTGTCTTCCAGATCCAGGTTGGGAGGAGAATTTCTGGGAGTGCCAGCGAGTCTCCTTGTAAACAAACCAGGCATTGCCGGCCCAAATGAACATGTTGAGATAGCCGAACACCTGCGAATACACAAGCAGAACAAGAAAATGCATAGATAAATCTAGAATATTTAGCTAGGTAAGAGACTGAAATGATCACTTTACTAATCATTTGCTCTAGAACTAATCGACAGCTTCAGTTATTGATGACTGAAACTAGCTGCTGGCATGCATTTCTTCTTACCACAGAGATGTTGAGCGTCCGCATGTTGGCGAAGTCCGTGACTTCACACGTGACGTTCCTTCCCTTACAAACACCTAGCGTGCCGCTAACTCCGTCAGTATCTGTGGCGTCCTTTATGTTCTGCAGACCCTTCGCCCAGGCAGATGAGCAGACCAACCACAGGAAGGCCAGGATTGCCGTCATGATAAAGTCCTAGCCAAAAAAAAGAGAAAAAAGTCAACCTGAAAGACACAAGATTTTCACAATACAAGATGTGGTCAACCACTTTAATTTTGTTCAGTTTATTTACTCACAAAAATAGGCCCAAAGTCAGAGTCTTTGTAGACATGCATGTAGCCTAAGTAAACTAGCAGAGCTACCATGCTGTACAAGAAGCATACAACTCCGATGCCGACGAAGAACTCCGCGGCGGACGACGAGTCTCCCGTCAGGTGCGTGATAGTGACAGAGTGATTACATATAGTGATGTTTCCACCGATGAGCGGGACCTGGCTCAGCCTGTCCATGACATAGAGGACAGAAAAAGAAACAAAAACATGTTTATTCAATACCTTTGGGATTTAATTTTTTTTTTTTTACATATGCACTGACAAGTGACCAAAATTGGCTGATTGGGTGATGAGAGAGTGACCGGTCAGAAACTCAAAAATAGACAGACTGGTTGCTCAAGTAATTAAAACTTTAACACTGGGGATAGAGGGAGGCTTGTTTTTGTTTTGAAATGTCAGAATTAATTAATTTTGTCAGAACCTTGCTTTCCCATTGATTGCTGTTTCTCACACACACACACAGTGTGACATCACCACTGCTCCTAATATAAATAATGAATGAGCACTGATGACCAGAAGGTGAATTCCGTTATTTATAGAACTTAAGAGAAATCAGAATCAAATTAATATTAGCAGGGTTACAAACAAAATAGAGATTGGAATTTGGCCACAAATCTCTAATCAATATGTCTATGGCAGAATTCAAAAACGGAAGCATCAATGTATAGAAGATTTATACCTAAACGGGTAGTGAAAGCTGGCATTGAGGGTTTCATTCATGCCACCACCACAGAAGAGAGATATGATGTTCGTACCCGAGAATCCACCACAGCTTCCGAAAGCGAATATGGCCGTGAGCTGTGTGGACAGAAAACAGACATTAGGGACGCTGCTCACGCTAGCATCAGAAAATACAGTTAAATTATGACTAAACCAAAAAAAAAAAAAAAAAAAGTTGATACTACTGGAATAAATTAACATATTGCAAGAGTAAAACCATATGTACATCCCTGTTGAAGATGCATAAATATCCTTAAAATGAAATCAGATTTTTTCCCCCCAGTTGTACAATTTCACTCAGAAAAATGTCGATTACTCCAACTTTTATTTGGGTTAGTTCCTCTTAGGTCTGATACTTTTTTTCTGTAAATTTAATTTCATATATAGATATTTTTCTTGGCTTTTTTATTTAAAATGTCCCATTATGTTCATGATGTAATTCACTCTGGCAAGTTTCTCAGAACCTTTGGAAGAGAAACAGGCCCACAGCATCACTGCTCCTCCATCTTATTTAACAGTGAACCACTTATCAATCTTTTGAATATTATTTATGTATTTAAAAAAACAAAAAAAAGAAAAATGTCTGGTTATGTTACTGTAATCAAGGCTACATTCACTCTACGCTTTTTACACAATATTAAAAAGGGTGCCAATAACACCGGACGGTTACGCAGAGCTTTTGTTTTAAAAAACAGAACAAAAACACAACATATTTGAAAATCCAAATATTTGAAACATTTTCTGCCGATGTGTTTTCACTTAAGCTCCCATTCAGCTGTCAAATTCCTTTGCGCAGAAAAGCATCTGATTCAGTTTGCCGACCATGTGACACTAATTCTCCCCTCTTAAAACCAACAGAGACTAAATTCTTTTGTCTTCAGGGCGACTGCGACTCTGCCAAGGCCTTCCCCGAGTGCACAAACGATAACCGTCAGAACTCAAGCTCATTCAAAGCCCTGCTGATATCATGTTACACCACTACCAGTGATGATGACGACGCAGGACGAAAACGTGCCAAAGCAAATCCCCAGCCAGCGCACTCCTGGACTGGCATAATCTGTCAGCCTGCAACAGCGCGGCTCATTGTTGGTGGTAGCGAGCCCAGAACGAGCAGAACGGGACACGATCACGATCCAATCACTGATGCTCATTCACAAAAGTTGCACAGCTTTTATGCCTGGTGCACAGCTTTTAATGTTAGCGGTAGTTAGACATCTTATACGTTAGGGCACTTTGAGGGAAAAATGTGTCATGAGGGCGAGGTATATGTTCTTTTTACGGATGAGGATTAGGGCCGCTGTGGGGATGGGGGGGGAAATTCTGATTTTATTTTCAAAATTCTGACTAATCTTAAAATTTTGACTTTAAACATGTTCAGTTGTCAGTTATGTTGTTGGTATGTGAAAATAATTACACAATGTCTTTTTCCTCATTATAGACATTGTGCAGAAACCTGCAACTTTATCCCCACTGAAAGTCTGCCCCAAATTAGTTTGGCAGATTTGAATTTTAAGACCATTTATCTTATGGTTTAAACAATTATGACTGTGAGTAAAGGAATATAACTCTGAGATTAAAGTCAGAATTTTCTCTGTATGTTACCATACAAATAAAACCAAGTGTTACTTGTCTTTACATTCTGATCATTTTAAAAAACAAATTTTTCACTTACACTTTTTTCAAGTATAAGTGAAAATTTTTTTAAATTATTATTAGTTTTTTTATTTTAATTTATGTATTTTTTTATATAAATTCCTAAAAGAGGAAATATTTGTGGCCCTGAAGAAAATCATGTTAAAATATTTTTGCAGTAAAATAAAAATAAAAAAATAATAAAAAAAATTACAACAAGATCTAATTTGCCTAAGTTACTCCTACAAAGAAAGTCAGAAAAAGAGTTCTTATTATGGCTATCATAACGTAATACACAACATGAATTTATCGTTCCAGTTTGGTGTTTGTGCCGGATCCTGACACTGTCCGTTTTAACAGGACAGTGTCTTCTGTGACAGAAACAGTAAACTGTTGTTAGACGGTGATGAAGGTGGAACTGTACCAAAAGACAAAGGACGAGTAAAGATGTCCGTTCATCGGCCGATCTACTTTCCAATCCCCAACCTGTGCTCATAAGCAGATAGCAAATTGAAAGACTGAGGTCATAAATAGAGTTATTTCGGGACACAGTGAACAGTTTAGGACGAGGGAGTGCAGACTCAGTCTCCTCTGCATCGAAATCTTTAGAGGTAGTTCAGGCATCTGATCAGAGTCCCTTCCAACTCATCTCAGGGGAGATATATAGGAAAACTGGAATGCCCGGGGATAAACCCAGAATTTGTTTTAGGGCTGCCTGGAAATGCCATGATATTCCTACAATAAAACCAGTAGGATGTGGTTTTGGGGGTGGGGGAGAAAAAGACCGATCTGAAATAAACACTCAACTGGGCTGACGACAAGTTCTATTTTAATGATTTGAACAGCGGGTAGCATTGTGTACATCTCAGCAAAGCATTTGATTCTGCTCATCAGGAGATGCTGTTGAATAGACGACAACATTTAGGTTTGAGTGAATGCGCTGAGGCAGGTCCAAATTTGTAAAGAGTCCCCCAAAGACCACGTTCACAGGTGAAGTTCAACTCTATGCAGATGATGCTATACTTTGTTCAGTTGGACCTACATTGAGATGAGCCGCCTTTTAGCGGCCGTAGCTGAAACAGATGACATTGGGATTTCTACCCTAGAGGAAGGCCTTATTAAGGCAACAACATCCTACGTGTTTTTGTCTCCCAGGGTCTCCCAGGCATTCAGTAAAATCAGAAGGCTCGACCGGCATTTTGCTATCAAAATAGGGAGTAAGTTGTTCAGGTTCAGGATCTTTTCTTTTTTTTTTTTTTTTTTGCAAAAATAGATGTTCATCTCTTTAATATCGTAGGACTCATTAAATGAATGGAGGAAAGCTAGGTCTGACTTATCCCTAAAGTTTTGGATGTTGTTCAACTAAAAGTTGCAGAAAATAGTTGGAAGGCATTCACTGCATCAGGCAGGAAGCGGCTTTCATTAAAAGGACCAAAAGAATGTGGAAATGGTAACCTCGAAAAAGCTCTTGCAAAAAAAAAAAAAACCTCTTCATTTTCGTCTCATCAGCACAGCTGACACACACATGGTCACACACACTAAAAGTGATTACATGCCCTCACCTTGCTATGCTTCACTCCAGATGTTTTCCCAGATGTCCCTTTCCATCACTTCCTGTTTGGTTTTTTTTTTGTTTTTTTTGGTCTACTCTTACTACTTTGCTTATTTGGGAAACTCAGTCACAATTTAAAACAACCAGGAAAAATCAAATGAGTTCTGTTGTCAACATGCCCAGTAAGGAAAAGTCAAGGAAATTTGGCATCTGATCTGGATGAGAATTTCAAATGTTTACAAGATGTAAACAAACTGTAATAAATGTAATAAAATACAAAACAACAGTATGATTCTTTTTACTGTTTTGTTTAGAAAGCTTTTAAAACATGACCATCTCTCACATCAGAAAATCGATAGAAAGTTTTTTCCATCTGTCTTTAACAAATGGAATGAAGAGTGGAGACTTCTAGCATTTCTTCGAAGAAATACTGCTTCCTGTTTGCAGCTCACAAACGATAACATCTGAGGAGGTTTCCGTGTTGAGGCCACATCACTCACGCACTAATCAGATCACTTTCGAGCCACTCAAAAACTTCACTTATGATAAACTCTTTACAAATGTCGTTAGCCCTTGTTCCGACTTATTTCTTTTCGATTTGCTTGCAGTGGTGTTTCTTCTCTCGAACCAACACATAAGAAAAAGTTAAAGTTTGCTTCCTGGAAACAGGTCAGTAAGATTTGGTATTAAATCAGCTCCACATGAAGACTTTTACGTGTTTACTTTTTTCAGACCTTACCAGGTGTTGAACTGATCCGGCCTTCCAAAGTTCTCAGGAAAAAAAAAAAAGAAAACATTTTGTGGGCATTTACTGACCCAATTAATAATTTTTGTTCCACACCGAGCATGAATAAGCAAATCCATTGTGTTAAATGAAGCTTATGTAAAGCAAACACACACTTCCACACACACACCCCGCCTTGCCCTGAGTCAGATGACTGCTGCTTTGTGGTCCTCGGTGTGTGTGGGTGTGTACATGTGGATATCATAAGAAAACAAAAAATATACCTGGATTCACTTAATGCACGTCTGATTACTGGACCTTCTGCTCCTTTGGAGAAAGGTCGACATGTTTCTTGTACTTCAGAGCTGCTTTTCAGAGGTAAATTATTGCTTAAATGAGTATTAATCTCTAACTGAGTTCTTGTAAGGCCTGCACTTTTATGCAAGGAGCAAATGCAACTTAACTAGACAAAAACTGGATTCAACCTTCAGGTGCAAATGAGGCTTCAGTTCTTTGCATTTGAATTCGCAAAGTTGATCGCCAAACTGTTGATCTCTGCGCACATTTAGGTATTTTTCAAAGGAACATATGAGCAGCAAGGAGGGTCTCTGGACCTCCCTGTTCTATAAGAAAAAAAAAAAAAAAAAAAGATGAAACAAATGCGCATCTGACTTACCCATTCAACCAGCTTCACGAAGCCGAGAGGCTCTTTGAGGGGCGACAAGTTGAGTCGAAATCCGGTCATCATGATTAAGCCGTTTTCTGCCCAAATCTTTACCTAGTTTTGCCTCTAAACTGTAGGGTGGATGATGATCCAGCTGAAAGGGGGGAAAAAAGTGGGAGTTTCTTGAACAGAGTGACGTGGTGGGTTCCTGACGCTGCAAGAAATGACCGCATCGGGTTTTAATGCAAAAAAAAAAAAAAAAAAAGTTCTGCCCCAAAAGTGGGGAGGAAATGCGAAGCACGAGGATCCACTTACCTGAAATGCAGCTTAATGCGTGTTGGGATTTTTTTTTTATTTTTATTTTTTTAATGACACGTGTTGCTGAGCCGATCCTTTGTTCGTGTGCGAACTGAACTTCTTTCAGCGGGCGAGCTCTGCTGCTGGGCGATGCGCTCAAGATGTGGCGCATACGGCGCGTAAAAGAGTGCCAAACGTCCCCCTCGGCGCGCTTCGTGTGTGTGTGTGGGTGTGGGTGTGTGTGTGGGGGGGGATTTGGTTACAGGAAAACGACGCCGCCACATGCAAAAAAAAAAAAGTGAAAGTCTTTTTTTTTTTTTTTTTTACTTTTTCTTCTCCAAAATCGTAAAAAAATAGCAACAGAGAAAACGAAAACAGCATCGGTGACTGAAAATATACTGCAGCTGCAGTTTTCAAGCAGAAAGCCCCCATGCAAACTACGAGCTGAAGATTCAGTTCCGTTTCCAGAGGCAGCCACCCAGTTTCCATTCAGGAGATCGTAAGAAATACACGCAGCACTGCTCCCCCAAAGATCATATGACCCAAATGGACACGCAACAGTTCCTTAACATTGAAAAAAAAAAAAAAAGTATCAAAGGGGTCAAATCTGACCCACATGATACAGCGTCTGAGATCCACTGAAAGTCTGTCTCCAAACAATCATCTGCTGCACTCTAGAAATGTGGAGTGGTGTGAGGGAAGCTATAAAATGTCCCACTTGAAGTTTGAGGTAAGATGAAACCTAAAGTGAGATTCTTCACCCACACTGGAGGCAAATAAAAATCCAGCAGTGGATATATTTCCTTGAATCCCCTCCGAGGAACAAGGTGGTGGCAGCATTATACTGTGGGGATGCTTTTCTAAAGCAGGAATGTTGTAGGTCAACCCAAAGTTTGATTTTCAAAATCTTGACTTTGGAAATGCAACTTAAGTCGACTTGGAGGTCAAATCTATATGCAAGCTATATGCAAAGATGTAATATATTTAGACTTGGGAAATAAATATGGAGGTGATATTGCATTTTATATTCAGTCACTTTCCAATTAAAATAAGAAGGGATCTCAGTACGTCTGGCGTAGAAGCGCTACAGATTCAGGTATATCTCCGACATCTTGTAAACCATTATCAATATGCAGTTGCCATACGTCACTAAATTCAAATATGGAATGTTTTAATAATAAATGCACAATAGCCGAACGAGCCACTGTTTATTCATGCAGATATGAACACAGATTGGCTGTTTTATGATTGCTATCTGAAGAAAACATCAAGAGATACGGCCTCTTTATGAAACTTTTCTGAAGTGACATATCGACATACCTGAACTGGTATGAATTGAAATGCCGAACCAATTTCAATACATACTGACTGTTAATTAGACAAGGCATGCATACCTGTACATAGATGTATCTTGATAGCTTGGACCAAGTGAATAAGCCGATACAAGAAGAGATATTCAGACTGGAATAGTTCAAAATAAAGCTGTAAGATTAGCTGTTACTTTAGAACTCTTAATTTTATGCATCAATGCCCGTCATGGATGAAGGTTCGCGACCACTAGCATGTAGTCTTTTTTTTTTTCGCTCTCTCTCTTTACATAATGTCTGGATTTTACATAAACTCTCTGGCCTCTTCTCACAGTAATTACCCAGACAGGATTTTATACAAGACGAGCCTGTTGTTGCTTTTATGGTACCTCTGTGCAGAACTAAAGTCCTCAGAAAAAAAACATGTTGAACCATTTTAAATTAAAACAAGTTGCCTTTTGAAATAACATAAAAGGATCTTAAAAAAAAAAAAATCTAATAAATATTAAATTGAATGGATGTGCTGATTTTATGCACGTAATGTAGACTGTTATTTGCTTTTAACATCCTTTGAAATGGTTGTGACTGTTGACTTGTACTTCTGGTTTTTTTGTGATGTTTCCTTTTGTGAGGTCTCTAATATTGTGATTTTACTGTAATGCTTGAGTGATTCTTAAACTACACTCAGCTCAACGCTTGGCTTCTTTTTAGATGTTAGTGGACACTTGGGAGAAAATCCTGACGCCTTCCGCCCGAGGACACAGTGACGCAGACAGAGAAGGAAGCATTTCAAACCAAGAGGGTGGCATTTTTAATCAGTGTACTGTTGACAATATAGCAAGTTATGTTAGTTAAAATCTCAGTTGTGTTGGGGGGGGGAAAAAAAAAAAAAAAAAAATTTGGAACAACATATACATACAATTAAAACAACGTAAAAGAAAAATCAAAATTATTCACAACCACTTTTTCTTTTTTTTCTCTTCTGTTCCATCCATTACACAACACGGCATTCACACAGGACTACGCTCACGCTGAAACTAAAAGGCTCGACCGTCCCAGGAACTGTCACGCCGGCCGGTTCCCTCGAGCCGTTTTGGATATTCTTCTGTTGGTACAAAAATGGTCGTTCTGACAAAAATAATAAATCACATCTAGTCTGGTCATCCACCTAACCGTCCCCTCTCTGCTTTCAGTTGCACCCCCTTGTTTTATGTACAAGTGAGAAGGCAGTATGGCCGCACTGTTTGTAAATAAGGATATTTACTGTGATATCTCTTTTTTTTCCCTCCCTAGTCATACAAAATAATATTTTTCTGAGGTAAGAACTGAGACAGTATCAAAATAGTAAAATAATATTTTACTAAATGCACCTCATGTTTGGAAAAGAAAACAACTATGATCATTAAAACTGAATTACGGCAATAAAAGAGCAGCAACAACAGATGGGTAATAAAAATAAAAAATAAAAATTATAAAAATAGCAGGTCAGAAGCTGTGATCTTCAATGTGTTTCAACAGTTTGACCTGAGCCAAACTCAAGAAATGGGAGTCGGGAGACATCACAGTTTCAGTTTAATGCTAACGCTAATTAGCATTGAACCAAGTACGACTGATGCACCTAAAAATGGCTGATTTTCAGCTTGATTGCCACTGACCCCAAACTGACGGGTAAAACCAATCGATTTCTGACAAGTGAATCCACCGTACCAAAGTGCTACAAGGCTGAGGTTAAAACACTCTTTGGTGTAGATGCTGTTACTGAACAAAATCAGTGGAAGCAGAGATGTCAGAAGATATTAAAAAGAAATAGCCTTCTCTAACACATCTAGGGTTCATTTTGGCAGAGAGGAAGAAAGACTCTCAGAAGATAACAGGAAGGCTAAACAATGAACAACAAAGTTGGTTTGTTTTACCCTGTTACAGTTCGGCCTGTCTGTCATGGAAGATGCTGGATTTGGAAATCATGACAGTTTTTTTTTTCTTTTGGAAAAAATTCAAGCAAATACACAAGAAAATTACAGTTTTAGTAATGATAATTATGCTAACCAAGCTAGGTGTAACCAAAGATGCTAAATATAGCTTAAAATGTCAATTTGAAATTTAGTGTCATTTTAAAAAATGAGTTAAATCTTGTTTAACAGTGGCTCGTCTAACACATACACACAGTGTGACATCACCTCTTCTAATACACATTGTACTGAATAGGCAAAAATCACATATTGGCAGGTTGAAGCTTCACAAAACCAGAGTTAGGTGCATCTCCACTAACTGTGGCCAACAAGGCGATACCGCACTGAGTCACGAGTATGAGTTGGTGGAACTAAAAGAATCAGAGGAACTTTTGCAGCTGCTAATATACAGCTGGTGTAAAATGAGGTTTGAAAGGTCACAGGAATAAACCTAATCGTCACAACCAGCTGCTCTACCCGGAAAGCTCGCCCTCAAATATTATGCTTCCTGTGATGTCACCATCTCCGAGTTCCTCTGAAATCCCCCAGCAAGCTCTTCACAAAGTGAAAGTCCAACGCTGGAAAGCAGGTCAACAAAGCAAAGAAACCCATCGAGGCCTGGAAGTGCGGGCGACTCGGAGCAGATGGTGAGCGAACCGAGCCGATGGGTAAATGGGCATTCAATTCAACGGAGAGCTTTGTTGACTGACTGAAGGCAGTGATATTGGAGGTTTGCTGACCTGCTCGACTAACTATAAAAAGACCACGTCTCACTCCTATGTCCCCCCCTTGCAGATTCAAAGGCCGACAAACTCTGTGTGTCCTCTAATCCTTCCATCAACAATTGCATTTGCATAAAGGAATACGACACAGTTGTTTAAAGGAGGAAAAATACCTGTATGCATACTCGCAAACACACATATCAGGACAGACACTTAACATACATTTCAGCCAGGAACCAGGAAATTAGAATCATTCATGAACACAATGCCATCATCATCACCATCTTCATGCCAGTGAAGATAACTTTTGAGATGTATATATATCTTTTTACATCATCTTACACAAAAGGCTGTGCATTAACCATCATGAAGATCGAGCAAATTTTGAAATTCAGTATTCATACACACAAAAACTGCAAACATTCTGAATGGATACTTTATTTTCATTCGCGATTGTGGCTCTTGAAATTGGATCTTCGTGATGAGAATGCACTACGGGCAAACATAATGAGACACAGAGACAATCGTTTCTCTACCTTCGGCGATGTGTCTGTGTTGGCAGCGCACACGTAACTACAGTTTAGGCTGCGACGATCAATTAAAAGCAGGACATTTTGGAAAATAACGTGACATTACTATCTATAGTTACAGTTAAAGGGTTTAGGATTAACTGCTACCGAGGTGACGCGAAACATGAATAATGAACGTATTTCAGTGTTTTCAGTGCACAGCAGTTCACAAGGATCATCAGTTCTTCCTTCACATAGAGGGCAAAGCGAAGCCGCTTCAAATTTGTTTTTTTGGGGGGTTTTTTCTCTACAGAACGACACGCAGAAGTGTTACCGCTTTCCCTCTTTGTCACAATCTGCCTCGGTTGGGGCACACTGCCCCGTCAGCAGTCGGCTAAACACATTCAGGGAAGCTGCGAAATATTCTGGCCTAACAATGCAACAAGCTGAAATTCAATTTGAGGCAGCAGCACATTGGTGTAGCTGGCTTGGATTGTATTTTAGTGTATGTGTTCTTATTTCTTGTACTACCTCGGTTTCCTTGAGTTGTGCTAAACTTTATAAACTAGTTTCCAAATTTTTACCTCCTAAAACTTCCTCAGAATTTCAGAATTCGGATTAAGATAAAAAAAAAAAAATCTTCAGGGGGTTTTATGTTTTCAGGAAAGTTTTTTGTTTTGTAATTTGAAGTGCAAATGCATCCATTTTTGATGTTGAAGGGTGGATAGGTGAAGATCTGGGAGTACGACTTCTGTTAGGCTTTAGAACGTGTCGGGGGTCCGGGAAGGCCGCACTCAGTGCAGCAGCTCCTCAAGCTCGGCGTCTTTCAGCTTGGCATTGTCTCTGACTTCATCAAATGTGTAGTTCTTCACAATCTTCCCGTTCTGAAACACTGTGTGCAACAGGTCCTGAAAAAAACAACAACAGGTAAATATTTCTACTTCATAATGGTCTGTGCCTTTAAAACGGACGACCATTTATGGTTTTAAAGTGACAAATTGCAGAAAATCTCAGGGGGTATGATTACTTTTGAAAGGAACACTAAAGTTTTTCCAAACTCACCACTCCATACTCCTCCAGATCCCCTTTGCCCTCCTCCAAAGTGACAAAATCTCCGCTCGGCGTCCGGTGCAAAGACAGGCGACCTTTCTTTGACCTCTTGTTGGGGTCTGCCACCGGATCCTTGAACACATTCACCTGAGAAACCACGCGCACACACACACAAAAAAAACAAAAAACAGTCTTTTGAGTTTTAAGTGTTATCGCACGTTTTATTCAGTAGTCTGCAAACACTCACCCCCAGTCCATTAGTCACCACATAGCTGCATTTGAATGAGCAGTTGAGCAGATCTCTGGTCAGTTTTTGCAACAAAGCCCCTCCGGATCCAAAGGCAATGTTCTCGATGGACCACATGTGTTGTTTCATACCTTCTACTATCTGATGAAACACATCCACAGTGTAAACTTGGTGTTGAAACCTTGAACGTCTATCGTAATATAACCAAGAATCCTTACCTCCTGCAGTGTGTTGATATCGACTCCATCTCCTTGAATGACTCTGATGTAAGGAGGCAGCACTTTGAAACCTTTACCGTTCTCGTGCGTTGGAAACTTCTTACCCAGTATCTCCAAAACCTGACGGCGTTAAAGGGACTGTTAGCGTCACGTTTGAGGGATGTTTATTGGCTTGTTAAGATTTCCGTTATGTGGACCTTCAAAACCGTATCCAGCGGGTTTCCTGAGTCCGGTCGGACAACCAGCGGGGCATCTGCGCTGCGGGTCTCTATCAGCGGCCGCAGGTCCTCTCCCCATATCTTCTCACAGGCGTTGTAGATGTCGTAGCTGTCACTGACGATGGACACAGGCACGCTGGGGAACTGCTTGATGATGTGCTCAAAGGCGTCTTTTTCATGGTCCTTGCCCCATGCTGTTATGGTACTGCAGAGAGGATTGATTTTAGCTTTTGATGTTCCAATTCATGGAGCAGTGTTATATACAGTGGCTGGCAAAATAGCTAAAGCTCAAACTTCGACAGATTATACTTGGATTTTAAGAGATAACCCAACTGAAAAAAGTGTCTAGATGTTGTATTGTAATACCTGCAAATTATCATTACTGTAAAAATTACAACTGCATACTAATCTAGTAAAACATTAAGATGTAGACAGATTTTACCCCAACAGGGATTGTAGAAGTTGATCAGTTGATTGATCAGGTTATATACGGAACAGTTTCAGTGGAAAATGACATTGTTTAGATTAAAGCATATTCAAGAATTGTCTAATCAAAGTCCAGGCCTAAATTCAAATTGGTTGCAAATGTAACACTTTTTAGACTTTTATCTGTACAAATACTTGAGAACCACAAATTATTTTCCTTCCACTCCCAAATAACACAGCTAATTCCTGCGAAAATACAAAAAGCTTAATACTCTACAGTTCAAAAAGCCAGAAGGATTAAGATGCACTAACATGGATGGAAAAAGCTAAAAGAAGAAAAGACATTTACTATCCAGAACCCTTCATTTAACACAGAAGATGAAAACAATCTGCTGCAACAAACATTAAAAGCAGGGCACCGTGCACTGAAATACTCCACGAAAAAAAAAAAATCAAGCTAGAATCACATGACATTAATAAAATTGCACTTCTACAGACTTTCCAGAAGAGGGCAGTGTACACCATCTGTTACAGACATGAATTAACCTTTGAGATTTTATTCAGGCATAAACACTGTAGCAAAAGGTTAGAAAAAACCCTAGACACTCCCAGGGTCAGAGTATTGCATAAGAAAATGATCAAGTTCAAGCAATAAGCGATGAAATTTGAAGAGCAAGTGTTATTTTATGTCAGGCTCATGTTTTCTAAAGCTATAGAACTGACTGATATGAAAATGATTTAAATCAATAATTTTTTTTTTTTTTATAGAATGAAAGTCCTTTATTCTTACTTTCAGTTTTACTTACAAATCAAAGTGGAATTTTCCAGCGACTCCCCCCATAGCGGGAGAAATGAAACAGATTTTATAACGGGGCCATTACACAGGAACTGCTACGACAACCCAAGCCAACGTCCCAGAACACAACAGCCCCACAGAAAAAAGGGGGTTCAGTGGGAGAGCAGTGACTGTCCTGGTGGTGTGTTTGCATCGGAGCAAAACTAAAGTCTTCCAGCTGACTTCCAGCCAATCAAAGCCACGCTCCGTAAATTAATCTGAAGAACAGGATAATAAGTGTGTGAGGGAAACTGAGTAAATTAGCACCAACTTAAGTCACGCTGAGTTCATTTTCTTTCTGGCAAGAGAGATTCCCACGACAAAAATGTTGACAGAAAAGCATTTAATAGGATACATTTTCTCTTCTGAAAACTAATTTGAAAGAGTCACAGCTTTTGGCAATAATGTGGATAACTGTATCTTCATAGGACACTGAAGATGTGCGTCAACTCTATGCTTGTGTGAACATATAAAGCTAAAATGTGGCCTTTACTGGTAACTAAATAAGAATTCTCAAGACGTAAAAATGTAATGATTTAAAGCAGAATTTAGCACTTGGGAAGAGACCTGTCATTATTCTATATAACTAATAATCTTATTGGTGCCTGTCACAACAATGAATAGAGGGAGATTCAGTTTGTTACATCCAAGGATATCCTTAGCTAACATGTTGGTGATAGATACAAGAGAACATTCTAAGTTAGCATATTGGCTAACTGTAGAATTTGGCTAACTGCTAGCAGTATTAGTAACTCCTAGCAGTGTTACTAGCACTGCTAGCATAATTTTCATGCTAACATTAACCAAATAAAGGTCAAAGCTAATGCATTTTGAGCCCAACTTATTGACAAGCTACTTTATTATGAAGTGGGAGTCACAATCAAAATTTCTTCAGGAATATTTCACTTTAAAATCTATAAAACCTTGAGAGAAGTGTTTGTTTACCTGTGCTCAGCTGCAGGAACTGAAAAGCCTGGCACTGGGTCCTTGGTGCCGTAGTACTTCTTAATGACGCCGATGCCAGCCACCGTGTCCGTGCCCTTGAAGTTCACCAGATGAGCAGAGGCTCCAATGCCTGCAGTCTGTGAATGATGAGCGATATCTAAGCGTTTTCTGTAACACAGTACTAATTCATGTAGATAAACAAAAAAGAGAAATAATGGTTTTAAGCTTAGCTTTGACGTAAAAGTATAAAACACAGCAAAGTTAGCTACGCTTTTGTTGTCTGCCTTAGAATATTTGAGCGTGAATTAACGTTCTGAAGAGATTTGAAGATAGAATATTTTTCCTGTATTAAATCTGTACACCGAGTTGTGAATTTATCATATTTTTCCTCTTTCAGTTTCGGCAAAGGTGACTAACGCCAGTCCTTAAGAGTTGACTAAGCTTGAAATCAAATGGATGAAACACTTAATAAAAATCTCACCCAGTTCTGCAGAGGTCTGCTAATGAACCACTCATTTGATTCAGCTGTGATGAAACAGGGCAACATTTAAGCACACATTACAGTGGCTATTTAGGACTGGCTGTGGACACCACAGATTTAAGGTGTATTACTTGGCAAAAAAGTCATTAGGGACAGAGTAGGGACAGTAAATAAATTCTCTCCACGTCTTAAATACAGTGTATGCATTCATAAATCGCATCTTTCTTCAACTTATGGACGCAGTATTCCTAAGTGCTGTGTCCATACCAAGTTATGCTTACATCAACTATCTTGGGTGTGAAGCTATTACAAAAGGAAGAAAATTCAAAGTTGGCATCTATCATTATGAATAAGGGGGCTAAAAATTAAGTCCAAACAAGCACAGATATTGTACAGCTTTGTGTAAAAGTAACTATTTTCTTAGATATGTTCTGAAATGTCAGTAGTTCATTCAAGATGCATGAGACAGAGAGAAAGACTTTCAGTAGCTAACAGGAAGGCTGAGTATGGCATTGTAGCTCAATTTTATCATTTTGAACTGTTACTAAGGCAGACTAACGGACCTCAATGCCTTACTCTAGACATTTTTCGAGTCATGTTTGCCTTATAAACCAACACTGAGGCAAAGACGACGGGCAAGAAAATTCTGTAACTAGTCCTACGTCAGGTCTGTAAGGTTATTAGCGGTAAATAAGATATCAGCAGTAAAGCCCAAGAGGACAAATGAGGGACAAAAAAGTCTGATTGGATGTAAGTGTGAACGCTGCGGGACAAAATGAGGGAGTAATGACTTAAATAATACCGGCTTGTGAAAATCTGCCTTCAGGAAAATGTTTAGAAATAAACAGTAGTATGAAACGGTGTTTGAATGCCAATATAGCAGTTAGATATATTGGCACGTTTTCATGCTGCCATAGAGCGACCGTTGGAATCTACACGCATAAAATCCAGCATAACTACCTTCACTTATTGATCTGGAAATGATTTGATGTTTAGGATTGTTATTTTAATTTAACTGAGTTGTGAGTCATTAGCATGGAGCTATCAGTAAGTATCCTTATGGCAAAAACTGGGATGTTTACTACCAGTTACCTTCGTTGACAACTTGGACTTTGATTATCTATTGTTTTCCTCAAAATCTCTGACTGCAGTGTGTTTTCTATAATAGACACTGTCAATATTGTCGGAGTACTGTACTTGAAACGCTGATTGGTCAGCTGCTGACAAGTGCCCTGGAATGATTGGGGGAGGATTGCTCTATGTCAGCATGGGGGCGGAGCCGGCGTCATGTCAATTATGGCATAAAGGCTAGAAGAAATATTTTGAATAGTGTTCTTCCATCTTCTTATATTGTAGCCCTTAATGAAATCACAGTGTCTGATTGGAAGACGAAAGCTGTCAAAAAAAGTTATTTTAAATCGGCTACTCAAATTAAAAGTATTAAAATCTGTCTCTGTTATCATTTACTCGGCTTCATACCTCTTGTGAGGACACACCCCTGTAGCCAAAGTCATGTAGTTTATACTCCAGTCTCTCCAGGTTCCCAGAGGTCTCCATGAGGTACTTGGCAAGGATCTTCTTTTGCTCTCTGGAGTTGGTCGCCACTGTAATCGGGTACCAGATCTGAACAAGAATAGTCTGATAGAATGCAGAAAAAGAATGAGTTTTTACAGACTTATGTTAACAAGAACTGAAAAATTCTTACTACTCAACAGCCTGGTTTTACTGTACTCACTGGAACTAAAGCCTAAAACTAACAGGCGCTAGAGGGATGAAAGCTGAGAGCTCTTTCACACAAGGCCAACTGTGGGGAAAATGCATTCCTTGATGCTTCATGCTTCGATAGCAGAGTCAATGATTGGATGTAAAAACAAGTCGCTTATGTGCTGGATGGGAAATTTCATAAATAGTTATATAACCATAATGCATGCGTGTTTGTATAGGTCTTCGCCCACGTACTTTGGAATAAATGCATATTGTTTGCCAGCTTTATAGTACAGATCAGATTTATTATCAATTACTGATTTTTCTTTTCTTTTCTTTTTTTTTTTTTTAAGAAGTTTGACAGGCAGACGTCTCTTTTGGGGAAAAAAAATAAAAAATCTCTAATTCTGAGGACTATATCACATAAAGCACCGTAAAATGTTTTGCAGAAGATTAAACACATTTTTAAATTAAAAATATATCTCATGCTTTGTTGTTCTGGTTTCAATATGCTCAAGTCAAAATGCATGAAAGTGAAATTTGATGCATTTAACGAAAATCACAATTTTTCCACGTTTGACTCAGTGGGAACACTGCCGATTGCAATCTCTGTGACTGGTTGATTCATCTCTGACATTTACAAAATAGTCGACACTTGGTTTTTAAGTGCGCTGCACCTGCAGGTGTTAACCTGCTCAAAGTGGGTGGAGAGAACGCACACATAGAAGAGCGGCTTCTTGGAAGACGATTTATTGAGCTTCCAAAGAAATAGTCAGAGTTGTTGGAATCTGTAAAGAACCTGTTGTGTGAAACTACTTGGCAGCTCTATGTTCATTTTTTTGGAATTGATCCATTTAGCAGCTGAAAATTTTATTTGAAGTACCTTTAGCTAATTTTTACAAGCTAACTGTTAACAAAGAAACATACCCTCTTCTCTTACCTCAACTTACTGGTATTACATAGGATTTAGTTCTGGGGAGTCTGAAGAACATGGAAGGTTCACGGGTCCGTTACCTTAAACGTTTGTTGCCGAGATGTTCAATCATGATCTGATCGGACCAAAGATCGCTGTTCAAATTCATTGTTCTTACGATTTAGTGTAAAGATGTCACTGTTATCTGCAGTTCTCTAGCAGTGATTTGTGGGTCTTTTTTTTATTACCATCCTCATTACTGTAAATGGTAGCAAGATAAACTGCCCACACCTAACTTTAATGAGTTGTTAAGCGAGCCTACAATAATATTAATAAGACAGGTTTTTAGGTCGTGTAGGACTCGGGGAGGAGTTTATTCTTTAACATCACAGCAGATAAAAAAAGTAATCAGAGCTACAGAGTTCAGCTGAATGGGTTCCTTCTCACATGCTCCATGTTGTAAAAAGAAACGAGAGCCGTCGCTAAATTATCGGCTTGTGATTTTTCACAATGGAGATTTCACACCCAGGTCTAGACAGAGCTTTAGGAATTAGCTGGATGATCTCGTTGTGCCTGTATTTCCACATCAGTGCAGGTTCTGAACGCTGCTCGGAAAAATGCAAGATTTTGATCAGACGTTTAATCTGAGGCAAAGCGAGAAAGCAAAACTCATCCGTGTAGGAAGTATAGCAAACAACAACGACAAAAAAAAAAAGTTCCCAAATCTTTCATGTAACTTTCCCTGCACACATTGTGCAGCTCGTTTCCACCGCCTGACTCTCAGCAGGTCACATGGCTCCTCAAATATAAAACATCGTATGGACTCGTGACGGTCGGAGTTGCAGAGGAATTTGTGTTGTGTAGAAAAGAAAAAAAAAAAGAATTACCCGTCTCCTCGCTTAGTATCCATAACCTGATTTTAGCTTCACATGCAATGGCAGTCTCGAAAAAAAAAAGAAAAAAAAAAGCCCTCAAATATTCCAACTTAACTTAGCCATTTCCAGGAAAAGAATAAAAAGAGACAGACGTAGAAAATGTTGGGAATAAGGAAGTTTTTGAAACATCCAGAAGGTACAGAAAGATATTACAAAAGGAATAGAAAACAGAAGAGAGGACAGAAAGAGCCAGAAGCACTGACCCAGTGACGCAACCCAAGGACATCAAGATGACCGCCGAGGCTAATTTTACACCAGGCATGAATAATGTCTCCATGTGTGCGAGCATGGAGGGGGTGGAGGGGTGTGTGGGGGTGTTCAAGTGTGTGTTTATACAAGGAACAACACTCACAAGGTGTGCGTGTGTATAAGTATGTAGGTGTGTTTCCACAATGTAAATTCCTACTATAACCGTCACGGTGTGTGCATCCAAAAGTGGGTGTGGCTTTCAAGATATGCTTTTCCTTCCTGAATGTTGAAATCTGTTTCTGTCTGAGAGTGACGAGAGAAAACTTAGTGGCAAAAGGAAAAGAGAAACAGACGTTAGGGGAGGGGACAGATTAAATATTACTCATGCTGCCCAAAGTCAGTTCGGCCAAGTCGCTGTTGCGGCGCCTGATCCCTGAGAACGACACATCGGTCACGTTTATAGAAATAAGAACTATGAGGCTGCGCTGCTCATTATGAGAAAACAGGATCCCTGCGGCTTTTACATGACGCCATTTTATGACGACGTCAAAATCCTTGGAAGGAAGCAAATTGACTTAAAAATGTATTACAAGTTAAAAAAGATGCTTATGAACAATTTTTTCCAACAAGTCTGTGGTTCGGTCAGATTTAGAAGAAGAGTTTTAACGAGGACAATGCTGCCGAGAGAAAGACTTGATGGCTTTAGCTTCACCGTGCTCCAGAAGCAGCGAGCATTTAGCTTGTGGGGTTTGTCTTTATTCAACAAAACTCTAATTAGGTTGCAATTGAGTTGTGCAATGTAACGAGTAGGGAAATTTACAGACATTTTCAAAATAGAGCAGAAACTATTGGAAACACTCCTGCGGCAACAGTCCAGTATGAAAAACTAAAGGCAAACTCATAGAGAATGACCATGATCACAACCATTTATGTGTTGTGATCATGTAAAACAGATCACAACACATAAAATCAGACGACATAAACATGAATATGGAACTTCAGGGAAACTACGCAAACCTACCTCCACCCAGTTAGTGAGCCAATAGCATTCGGGATCTGTGCTCTCCACTGTGAACAAAACATTGCCTCTGGGAATGACGCTTCCTTCTGGTACTGCCTTGATTTCGATGGGAAGATGGCCGTTGTATTTCTGCAAAAAGCAAATATCGCTGTCAGAACGCTGGAGAAGCTTTTAAGCTGTATTACTTCAGCTTTGCAGAGAGGTTTTACAAAAAACTACAAATGTTTTAGATGGTTTTAGAAGTCATGAAGACCACCTTAAACACAACATTCTGGAATACAGGAAGGCTTTCAGGTTAACAACCGCAGAGTGGAAAAAAATAGAAACAATGACTGATCATATTTGACAAGGGTTTCCCTCTCTAAACTCCTTACTAAACAAACAAACAAAAAAAACCAAAATGACAACTTTAATAATTATAATTTGAGTGAGAAGGAAGGAAATAAGTAAATTAAAACTGACAAAAATGAGTAAATAAACAGGAGTTCCTTACCTCCAAAATGTAATTCCACCCCTTCTCATTAAAAACATCATCCTGGAAATGTTCCCTGTACACCTCCTTTGCTTCCTGAATCTTCTCTGGAGTCACTACCTTTCCTGAAAATGGCGGGGGGAAGAGAAGGGGACAAAAGGATGAGGAAAGAGAGAAATAAAATTAAAGAGGATAGAATACAGGCAACAAGTCATTAAGACACTAATTATTGCTGTAATTAGTTTAGAGGCTTCCTGTGGATGCTGACAGGGCGTTCTTATCCAATATCCCACTCAAACACGCCAAAAACCTACATGTATGATTCTGAGTCTGAACCGCTTTTTAAAATATAGGAGCGGGAGGAGAAAGGTGAAACGTGAAAAGAAAAATTTTACTTTTTGTGGTAATTGTATTTGACTTTGTGGAGAGAACTGAGCATGCCCAAAAAAAAAAAAAAAAAAAAAAAAACAGAGCTCAAACTTTTAAAGTTTGTAGAACTTACATTTTACCACCACACTTTTCAGATTTTACTCAGTAATAATAGAAAAAAAAAAGTTAAAAAATTATTGTTTTCCTTTCATTTCACGCCCCACTCTTGGCTTTCTGGGGTTCGCCGACGGTTCTTTGATGGCCGGCCTCGTCGCTGAGCGAGGCGAGACACTCGGCGTAGACAACACGTCTTTCTCCCTCACACAGTGAGGCGGCAGCTGTGCTTTTGTCTCCCATTCTCTGTGTTCTCTCTCCCCCTCACCTCTGCCGCCACACCGTGAAATCCTCTTAAGAAGCAGGAGGCAGAGGCTTTCTTTCAGCTTTCTGTTGATCACCGCTCATGTCTCTCAGGAACTCTTTGGAGCATCAGACTTCACCTACTTTAGTTAATTAGAGCAAATAATCTTTTTCTGCTGAGTTCCAGGTTGCTTTTCATAATTTTTTTTTTGGGTGCTTGAAGTTTTTCATTGTGTTTATTAGAAAATTTAACTTGTAGTGCAAAAAAAGAAGAAACGTACCTTTTAAGTATTTGTGAAGGATGTACTGCAGGCCGTAAAAGACGGTTTTGTCATATTTGACTTTTCTGCTTTTGCTGGGATCCGTCCTCTTCTCGCGGCACTCAAAGTAGGAGTACACTTTACTGGTGTTGGGGGGGTACTGTTTGTAATGAGTCACCTGTTGACACACAAATACAATTTATCAAGATTTATTGAAGACTGGCCCTCTAAAAACTGTTAGGAGGAAAACAAAACAAAAAACAAAAAAAAAACAGGAAGACAACTTATGAACTCTAATGACACACTTCCTTCCCTTAGTTATTAGCTCATTGAAAAGCTTCACAATGCAGGACTTCAAAGCCGCTACAACTCACGAACACAAACTGGGACATATTATTACATTACTACCATGAATTGGCCCCTTGAAACTGGCTTATGTGCAATGTAGCGTAGAGAGTGTCACATAAATCCAAATGAAAAGTGTTGAAATTTATGACTGCAATGTAAAAACCTGTACTTAAGTTCAGAGAGTGTAAAATCTTACGCAACAAGCTCTACCACAGACATGCAAAAGGAGGAAAGTGTTTTGTGTGGTTTTTAGTTGAGGTGTGCGTATTGAGTCACAACACAAACAGCAAAAATAACTGCTGGTACACCTGCTTGAAAATGACATAATATCTTACAAAAAAAAAAAACATGTCTCTTCTGGAATGATAAATACACTAATTACCTCAGATTGAAATATTCTTAAAAAGCAGACCCTCATCTGTCGCGCTCTTGTGTCAAATCAAAAAAGTCTTACAAAAACATCCCAATCAGAACAAAAACGTGTCGGATTTTCAACCTTCTCCTCCGTCCCGACCACGCCATTGTTCGCGGAGAGTTTTGCGTGCTTCATGCGGGATCCTCTAATCTACTGCAAACAAGCAGGTCCAAACTCAGCGGCTTGTAACTTAAGTAAACAGTCTGAGACGTGTCCGAGCGTGTTTCAAACACAAACTGGAATAAAAACTGAAAATAAAGGATCATGCTCTCCCAGATGGCTGGTGCCACACGGGCATCAATTAAATCTCAAATGAGTACAGAAATGTCCTCGGGGTCCTACTGGAGGATTCGATGATTTAACCCTTTTGGCACCGCAGCACAGAATCCACTCCCTGCATTTGTAGCCGCAGAGAAGAAACAGTAGACAAGAGTTTTGCGAGTAAAGGAATGAGTCAAAGAGTAATTAAGAGCAGAAGACGACATTTCCCTCGACTCAAAGTCGCACATTTGTCCTTCAGTCGGCGACAACCTCTGAGGGATAAAATAAAAGAACCTAATTTTGCACCACAGGTAGATTAAAGATGGGGTGAGGAGGGGTAACAGAGCGGCTCCTAGGCCCAAGTTGACACGCCGGCAGCAGATAAATGTCAACGAACTACTGAGTTTCTTTGACCTTACCATGTCCTTTCCTTGGAGCTTTCGAGGACTCAAAATAGAGCCGAGACGCTGAACATGACACTGGGCCGGACCGCGTGAGCTCATGTTCTGCTCCACGCGCCCTGATGTTTACCGGCACAAAGCGTTTTCAAGTTCAAAAACCTAGAAACCGGTTTATCGTCTGAGGGTACTAACCGTTTACTGGCTGCTGTAACAGGACACGAACGAAAAGCAATTAGATAACAAAAGGGAGGACAACTAGATTACAGATCAGACTCCATTTAGTTCATAAGTCAGAATTATTTAAGGAAGCAACATCAGCATGACAGGAATAAGACGGGTCAGAGGTGTCACGGTGTGTCGATAATCGTAAAGATAACAATAATGACGATGTGTGGTGTTTCTTTTCTCCCTCAGCTGTTCTGCGTTTGACTCATGGTGGTGGCAGCATCATGCTGTGGGGATTATTTTGATCAGGAGTAACAAGGAAGCTCGTCACTAACAAGGAAGCTAAATACCAGGAAATACTGGAAGAAAACCTGCTAAAAAATATAACCTGTTTTCCTTTCCATTTGATGCCGACATTGAACAGGAAAACAGCTGCGGGTGAAAACAGAACATGTCAGATGATTTGGCTTAATTACACCAAAACACAGAGCATTTGGCAGGTCAACCCAAGCGCACGCGTACATGTCACACTTCCGTTTTTTTGTTTTTTTTTTATGCAACAGTTTCCACCCTCGGGGTGACAACTCCCAAGCTGTGAAGCAGATTTTTTCCGTGACTCCTAACTATTTTTCCCAGGTTTCACAGGTGTTGCACAAACACCTGCACCGGTGGTGTGACACCGGACTTGTGTATCCAGACAAAAGACACACTTTAATGGCTTATCAATAAATGCACAAGCTGCTTTTACTGACAAAACAACACATGCACAGCACTTATTCTTTTGTGCAAGAGGCTCAAACTGATTCCAAATAAGCCTAAGAGAATTAGTGTTTGGCTTAACCTTGTTTACCTTTCGCATGACTCAAATATAAAAGAAAGAAAGAGAAAACTGCACCTTTGCATCCACTTTTGTCAATTAAGACTAAACTTGGGCAAAGTATTAAGAGTTTATTTCAATATAATTCAGCTGACATTATTGGTGTCGTCTTTTATGACTTCAAGGTATAAAATGTTCTTACTTGTTATAACTTGAAATGTGACCAACTTGTAATAGCTGTTAAACGTCCTTTTAATTACATGCCGGAAAAAGTTCTCGCCTGCTCCTCCCCGACCTGTTTCTTCACACCGTCAGTCATCAGGCTGAAAGAAGGCTCTTACACCAATACCTTGCTTACAAGAAAAGTTATTTGATTTCTTTGGAAATAGTTTTAATCGCGTAAATCAAAGAGGGTCATGGCATGGAAAGTAAAAAGAAAGCGCCACCAACTGGTCTTATTGGGCAACAGAATTTGTTTTCTCTAAACAAAACTGCAGAGAAGTGTATTATCCTCCGACTAAATTCAATATTTACTGTATATTTTTGCTCAAACATATGGATAAAAATGCTACAGGTAACATTATTTACCTGTATTAAATGAATCAATATCAATTTCTTCAATATAAAACGCTATATTATGAAGTATGACTTGTATGAAACTTGATACATTAAATAATTTGAGTTTGTTCAAATTAAACATGCATTTTGTAGCTTTCCCTGTCAAATTGAATAGTTAATTTATTTCTGCAACTTATATAAATTGATGTACACATTGGCGTTTTAAAGCTGTTTCTGTTAATTATAACACAACATTTTACAATTAGAATAATACAGACGCATAAGCCTCACTGGAATAGTCAAATTTATTAAATATGACTGTAGATTATAGTAAATCATAAGCTTGTACACCAGCAGTTCCTCTTGAAAAAGGAGCTGGCAGTGAATAACATTACTATTTAGATTTTAACTAACAAAATATAACACGTTGGTTTCAGGAGCAAAATATTTATTTGGGTTTGCAGGAAAGCATAATATCTAAGGAAGATAAAATCTCACCAGGCTTTATTGCTTCTTTGCTTAATGGGGTTTGTAGTTCTGTCAGAATAAAGTAAAACTTGTATTTGTCAACCAGACAAAACTACAAAACACAAGACAAACAACAGTGTAATTACTGGAGACGCAAAGACAACACAAAGTTTAGTTCCTGGAATGAGTATTTTTTTATGTTAAATAAACATCTGGTGATCGAAAAGCCCATTAATGTTACTTCATCAGCCACTTGAATGACATCATGCTACATATTTATGCTCTTTTGGGGAAACTGCATCATATTTTTTCTTATTCAGTAAGAAACCTTTGTAGGTATTATGAAATGAGTCATTCGTTACTATGTACATGAATTTTCCAGCCACACATTTGCTCATCCAGACTCATTTTGGTTTCCTTTTCACACAAATGAAACTACAAGTGCGTACAAGTGCCGACCCTTGTAGCATTTCCAGTATGAAGCTGAAACTAATTTGGTTCATGTCGATTTTTATGGCTTGTATGAGACACACTATGTTTGAATTAATGAAATTCATATGGCAGAAGTAAATCATTCTTTTCCTAATTAAAAAAACTATTTGCCCAAACACTTTATTGGTTCACTTAGTACAATAAAATATTATCTTATCTAGTTGCTGTTCATTATGATTTATGAAAGCAAGATATCAAAGCTATTTAAAGGTCAAATACAATGTAAAGTGGTCAAACTAGCTTGAATTTGAGCTACACCAAAAAGCATACCTAGAACTAAACTGAAACTAAGGAAAGCAGAAAGCAAAACCAGGTCTGAAGCATATTCTGCTTTAAAGAATTATAAAAATATCTCTCCGTTTTAGCTACAAGTGACTCAGCGGTTTAGTTCTCCGTTTGCTATCCCCAAGATACAACAATTTCTTGAAAATACATTTAAAATAATTAGTTTATTACATACTTCATGCAATGTAAGATCATGATCAGAATCTCCTATGGTAGTTTTGATTTCCATCATTTCTAACTTAGGTTGTTTTTTTTTATACGTCATTTTATTCTGAAGAATGTCACAACATAGAAATTAATAATGAAATCTTGGCAATCTAGGTTCACGGTTTAAGCTAAGCTGATTTGATTACTGGGCTGATTTTCTGCAGAAAACATCTGACACTTGCCACATACTTCTGCTTTTTAATATGTTTCACAGCTTTTACAAGATTATCATTTCAGCTTCATTAAGTTTGTGAACAAATGCTTCTTTTTCCTTCCCGATGCTGGTGGCACCAAACAACCTACTCCTCAGCCGAGCTTTGACATTCAACAAGTTTCTTAACAAATTCATCATAAAGGTGTACCTTTAGCATTTTAGACGTTAATAGTTTGGATATTTTTGCCTACTTTCACATAGTCTGACTCTCCAATAACAGCGTCTTAAGAACGTAAGAAACCGGAACTAGATTAATTTTGATCTATATTATATTTAAAAAAAATAATTTATCTAAAAATCCTTCAGTTCTGGGAATAGTCAGGAATGCTAGTGGCTAAAGAACCGAAACTAATTTGTCCAAAAATGTTATGAAATACAATTGATCTAAATGGTCTTTAAAACGGGGGAAACATTTTTACACCCTTTGGCTTCATGCAACCTATTTTCTATTAGCTTTAATAGGTTTTCTAGTAGTTAAACAAATTTAGCCTGATTTACATGTCTTAAAAAGATTTCAACACTGTACAGTGACTGTAGTCTTTAGTTTCAACTGGATTTTTAAAATTATTTTCTCATTAAAAAATATATATATATCACAGCTTAATTTGACCTAACTGTGCTCGTTAACTAGTTAGTTTTGCTTGCATTCTGCACTCATCATCAGCATCCTGTTGTCACATGACTTTTCCATGGAAACCACTGCCTACGTGCTATAAAATCATCACATGGACATTTGGTTATGTGTACACTGTAATTAAGAGCCGGTGTTTTATTTTGCCATTACAGCCTCCATTACCTTAAGCGGTAACTGGGGGTAGAAATTTTCCGAGCGGATAAATAAATAGCATCGACTTTGGACCCAAGGCTACCATGCTGGCACGAAAATGAAATTGGTGCGTTTCTCTTTTAACTTTCAGTTTTGTTTTCTCGAAAGTGGCTCCAGGTTAATGTTTCACCCGCTGTTAGATAGTGAGACTTTGCCCAAGTGTGGGTCACCAGGACAATTCGCAAAGCACTTGGTAGCTGTTGGCCAACATTAGCTTTTTTTTTTTTAAATATGTCAATCCCCTCTTTCAACCTCTTGTAAGCTAGCTGGCTAATTCAGCTAGCCGAATACAACCATGACCAGCAGAGTCGATTGGGAACCGATTCCATAAAAGCAGCAGCCATCCAGGGTGGGAGTCTGCTAGCTCACAGAGAGATTTCTCTATCTACGGTACCGGTGCTCCCCTCCTCCAGCTCATTACTGTATGCCTGCGATATCCCGAAAGACACCGGCCACGCAGAGCAGCGTGATGGCCTTGGGTCTGGTGATGAAACCACCTTGACTTGATCAATTTCCATTCCGTGCTCACCTCGCTCCCACCCGGCCTCCCCTCCGAACCCGTCACGGGTACCGTACCTTGTAGGAGTCGGTCGCTAGCAGTATGTTGAAGTCGGTTTCTCTCGGCTCCATCTTCCCCTCCTAGGTTGTAAGTCGCGGCTGTCAGTGCGTTGTGTTGCGCGCCCTACTGCCAGAGGCACCAGAAAGTGAGGGGAGGAAGGACAAGCGGACGGGGGAAGGGGCGGACGCTGTGTCGTCACAAAAATCTCCGGCAACTCTCGTTTATGTTCGGGAGTCACTCGGCTTACACAAAGATCGTGTATGTTTACAAAGAAATCTCAACATTTTTTCTCCTACAAGCCTCTGAGACAATGTTCCGTTTTAGATTTAGAAAAGGAAATACCCTTCCTATCCAACTTTTGAAACATTTTAAAAAGGTACAGGGATATAGCAAAGGTGTATGTTTAAGTATGTAATTTTGAAACAACTAGCTTTTGTAAAAAAAATACAATAAAAAAAAAAAGGAGCATAAAGGTCCAAATTCTGCAATAAATAAATAAATATATAATTTTAAGAAAATAGTTGATACATGAACTGGATGAATTCATCAATAATTAAATGCAAACACATCGGCATACTGCTGACTGAAACACTTCCTGTTCAAAAGGAAATCCTTCCCATAAACATTTACATACAATATATTACATAATTTCGAGAGTAAGCATGTAATTTATTGTACGTAACTGGTGAAACTGAATGCTGGCAGCACTGCACACCTTATATTTTCTTCTCATATTTTCGGTAGATTATACATGGGAAATGCTAGGATGACAACTGCTTTCATTTCAGCTGTTCTTTCTAAGTTGAAGTCATGACACACAGCCGCGAAGCGCTGGCACAGTGGGAGGCCAGAGTGGCACCGGCGCAGTGAGACATTCCATCCCGCCGGACGGACGCCTTTCTTAGCCAATGGCGGCGATCCACTCCGCTCTCTCATCCCGGCGGAGGGCGTGGTTAACTCTGGAGCAGCGTGCTGTTTCCGCATGTCAATAAAAAGAAGTCTGACATGTAGAGAGGAAGTATGATCCAGACGAAGCCTACGAGTGCTGTTTCTAAGTTTTGCCTGTTCGCAAAGTAGGCATAAAAAACCCCCCATGCGGTCACATGATGAGCAAGAGAAACCAGATGTGAGGTGCTGCCCAAGTATAAGAAGGACGCTATTTTCTGTGGACGGATGGTACCATAAAACAATAGGACTCCTCTATAAGACATGCTAAAGCTGAAGGAAGAGTTTGATCTGCAGAGAGACGTGGTGTTTGATCTCCTCAGGAAAGAGGCTTCGGTGTGCAGGGTGAAAGGTGAGGCGTTCAGGTGTTCGCGGAGTAAGTTTGTTAACAAAAAGTAATGACTGAGCTAAAATGCTTAAGATTTAACGTGCGTGTTATTGCTCAGCAAATGTATTGAAAGCCAACTTTAGTCAGTTCGAAGGAAATCTGAATGGCTGTGATTTGTTACTGCATGTAATAAACAGCAGGTGGGGCTATTTGCCTTGTTATAAGGAGGAAACGTTTCAAAACAATGCACATAACTGCACATAATAGTAATAAAGCATGTGTAAACAGACATTTTTAAAAAATGAGATAGAAAATACTTGGGGATATTTGGAGCTCTGTCGTGCTGCATTTTACAATGTGTTGAATAATTTAAATGCTTTATGCCCCTTAAAACAATAAGTCTGTAGTTTATTCTTACAAATAAAAATCAAATAACTGAAACGTGGTACATTAAATTTGTATCTATAAAGATGCAATTGTGTAATTGTGAAGCGAAATGCAAAATCACATTCTAAATTTAGTCTGAAATATTTTTGAGACCTAAATTCGATTCAGAATCTGTAGCAAGTCTTGGAAATTTGACAAAATCTATATATAAAATAATAATAATAATAAATAAAAGTGGTATGAATGTTTTTGAAAGGCATTGATGAAAACGTTGCACTTGCAGAATACTCTGAAGATGTGGACACTCGTATCCTAAACGTCGAAAGAGATGGGAGTGTACTTTACTCTTGGAAGGTAAGCTTGCTGTCAGTCACCACATGTGAGAATTCTTATATTCTCACATATAAGATTAACTTTATGTTGGTGTCATTTAAAATGCTTTTTCTTTCCGTTGCTGGTATTTTAGCGACACGCATGCCCAATTACATTAAAGTAGATTTCCTGGATGATAACTTTCATAACGCGTGTAATATTGAAGATATTTGTCATATCAAGAGTGTACTATTTTCCGCACTATAAGGCGCACCGAAAAGCCTTCAATTTTCTCAAAAGCCGTCAGTGCGCCTTATAATCCGGTGCGCATTATATATGGACCACTTTATTAAAGTGTTTTAAATGTAGTAATTTATTTCAGCCACTGGGTGGCTTCCCGTTCATATTTGCTACATTTCGTTCATGGATCTGAGTATTGAGTGGTGCGGCTCTCAAGGCAGACTTCGTTTATTACTTCGTTC
>CAEGAG010290498.1:0-11736 GCA_903067065.1 Brachyrhaphis terrabensis
GCTAAAACACTGATTTCTAACCAGCTTCATTACAACTCACTCCTCATGACAACCTGGACTCATTGTACATTATAAACTGAAAAGGTTAAGTCAGTCTTCATTTTGCCCAGGACTGTCAATTAAAAGTACAAAAACTGTAAGACTGTAGCCAGGTCCTTGCATCACATTTTAATCAATAAATCATTAACATGTTCAACCGCATCAACGTCAAATATTACTCACCACAATCAAACCGAGAGCTGCCAAAGCAAAAAGAACTTGGACTATATCACAGAGGATATCCATTTTCCTTAAAACAGCCTTTAACAGACCACCTGCCCAGGTGGCTAGCTGAAAGGCTAGCTTGTTTCCTTGATATTTGAATTGAAACCTTGCAGCCGGTGCTCCAATTTCAACCTACCTACATGAAAACGCAAGCTTACAATAACTCGTTCACAGTGAAAATGATGAACAACTCGTCATACGTCCATTGTTCTGTGGACAGTTTAACTCTGCTTCCAATCACAAATGTACACAGCGGCGACACGGAAGTCACTGTTGTTTCTCGACACATCATCAGTTTGAAACAAGAAGGAACCGCGTCGCTCCTGGACAGGCAGCAGTCACAAAACACTGCCATCTACTGGTAATAGGTGGAAACGACGGAAATTATTTATAATTGATTTAAGACAATACAGCTTTACTGTTGAGCGCAATTCTTGGAGAGCGTAATTCTTGTTTAATTTAGCTCATTACAATGCAATTTATTTTTTCAGAATGAGTGCACTTTTAACAAGAGCTAAATTAAACATTTTGTCAGAGAATTGTGCTCAATTGTATCTTCCCCTCCATTCAGTTATAGTCAGAAGTAACCCAAGCTAAATTTATTTACAAACTTGAATGTTTGTAAATACATTCGGTGGAGAGCACTGGCACCATTTGCCCACTTTAAAAAAAAAAAAAAAAAAAAGTGCACTTCCTCCAACCGGCTACCGTAGTACAAACCCACGTGGTTAACCAAAACATCATGGCGACTGGGTTCAAGTAAGATTGTTCAAACTTTTCATTTTTATTTACAAATGCAAGCCTTTTATTTTAGCTTCTTTTTGCGTATGAAATTATTTAAAAACAGCGGCACATTAAATGTGTTCGTCGTCTGATTCTTAGATAAATATAGAACACGAGGAGCTTCTGTCAGTTTTTCATTGCCTCTCCACTTCATTTGATTAATATAGTTTAATGCATGAACGGAGTAGTGATGTCTTTGTCATGTTGTTTCCATCTTACCTATAGGATTGCGGAACCTCTGCAGTATCACAGAAGCTTTTTGGTTTGTGAAATGTTCCATGTTCAGTTCATGATTGTAATCGATCTTCTGATTCAATAAATTGAATTTTCACATGAACAAATTTCATGTGAAAATTCAATCTGAAATTGTTTCCGATCCAGAAAGAAAACTGTCGACCTGATGGACGGGAGCTGTCTGAATTCAGAACCACAACACTGAACATTGGTGAGTCGAGCTGCTGGTTTTGACCCAATTTTACTAATCTCTAAGGAAATATTTTGGGAGCATGTTCTATATTTCCCTTTTATTTCAGGATCCATATCCACAGCAGATGGTTCGGCATTGGTGAAGATAGGAAACACAACGATTATCTGCGGAATCAAAGCGGTACAGACGCAACACTTCCGAGTTTTACTAAATTTTTTCTTAAAAAAAAAAAAAAAGATTTTTAATGGTAGCATCTAGACTTGATCTGTAATATCAGTCCAGTTCACCTTGGGGAAAGTTTGTCAACAACAGAACAGGACTTGATGGTTAGCTTTATTATTTGTTTGGAAATTTTGTAAATCTATGATAAAAATAAAATATTTACAAGATTAAACATGACCATGCCTCTGGTGACATCACAACACACATAGGCCAAATGATATTTTAAGTAGAGGCATTTATGTTTTCTGCTATTCTTTTTGGCTCAGCTGAAAGTCTGAGCTAAAATGAGAACACAACATGACTGTCAGAAAAAATGGACAACAATGAAACATTTGATGTTTGTTGTGAAGATGGTGATGACATGGTTATGCCTAAAATTATTGCTGGTCATACTGACATAGAACGAGTCCAACTCTACCATTTTCCTCCCCTGTGTTTAGTGTTAAGCTTATGCCTTCAAAATTATTTTTAATGAAAATAAGAATAAATAAATAAAGTAATAAAAAAAAACCTGAAAATTGTCATTTAATCTATAGTTTGAGTTCAGACTGATTCACTTAATTCACAGACTTTGACCATTTAATACAAGTAAAACAAATAATTTACTAATTTTATGAGTTGGTAGTATGAACAAAAATAAGTCAAATAGAAAAATTCAAACAGTAAAACAATGTGTCAGTTAAAATACTAAAAATAAACATTTGCATTGCTATCCATGTCTCTTTCAGCACTCATTGAAGCCAAACTCTGGATTAGATGCTTACAGTTGAACCCACTTGCAACTCGAATCTTTCAGAATCTATATTAAGATTTGTAAAACATTTTATCCACCATAGTGTTTACTAATGCCGGCTGAAAGGCTTTATTTTTTTTCACCGCTGTCATCAACTAAAACACATGCAAAGAATGAGGTTTTTACTTCAGTGTGCTTTTAACAACTTATTTTCAGAATCTCTGCAGTGGAAATATATTCATCACTATCCAGCTGTGTTTTTATTGCCATACAGTACATTTTTGGTGAAGAAATTGACCACAATTTAAATAAAGTTTAAAAATCAAGTCCTACCATCTTGGTTCTAAATTCTCCATTAGTTTCTCATTTAAACATCTCACAACTTGTTTTTGTGCAGGAGCTGGCTAACCCCACAGCAGAAGCCCCTGGTAAAGGCTACATTGGCAAGTATCACATACTCTCATGTAGAAAATCCCTTTGTAATACTACTGACAAGGTTTTTAATGACCCTTACATGTTCATGTTCACAGTGCCCAACGTGGATTTGCCTCCTTTGTGTTCGTCCCGCTTTCGGCCGGGTCCACCAGGAGAACAGGCCCAGGCTGCCAGCCAGTTTATTGCTGACATTATTGAAAGGTGTGACCAACATTTTACAACTGTGTGTGTGTTCACTGCCTAAATGCTTGTCTGTGTTTTCACTAATCGGTGATGTGTGTGCGCCGCAGCTCTGAGGTGATCAAAGCAGAGGACTTATGCGTCGACAGAGGAAAGGTAGCTTGAGAAATATGAGCACACTTGTGCTAATTGTTTTATGTGATAAATCATTAATAATGATTCGTTTGTTGTTGTTGCAGCTTTGTTGGGTGCTCTACTGTGACATTATGTGTCTCGACTATGACGGGAACATTCTGGACGCTTGTATTATCGCCCTGCTGGCTGCCCTGAAGAACAGTATGTGATTCTACGTCAACTTCACTGGAGGGAACTAAAATAAAGGAAGAATACTTGAGACGCACCAATAAGTTGGGCAGGGATGATAATCAGCTGATTTTCCATTGATCAAAACTTAAAGCGTTCTATTTTGGTTCATAAACACATTAACCAATCATAATTGACCAATTGGGAAAAAGTTAAAATCAGCAAGGCACAGCATAATTCATCCATCTCTTTAAAAAATAATTTATTTTATGTATCTGTCACATCATCTATAAAACTAACTTTGTACATGCCTGTCATACAGTGCTGCTGGATTTTTTTCCAAATGATTTTATGTAGTGAATTATCTGAGCCTTTGACTAAACCTCTCCTACTCTTGTTACAGCACAGCTCCCAGAAGTCACAGTGAACAAAGAGACATGTTCACCAGAGGTGAATTTGGAAAAGCGACAAAGGCTTCATATTCACAAACATCCCGCCAGTGCTTCCTTTTGCGTCTTTGACGAGTAAGCTTGTCTAGTAAAAAAACTTTTTTTTGTCCATAATTCACATCAATTGTAATCCCATATGAGAAGAATAACCAATATACATGATGGCCTAAAGAGAAAACACCAGTTTGGTGGTATGTATGTAAACAAATAAGAAAATTAATAACATAATCAAATTGATACTAATTAAAATAGGAAATATATTTTGCTGTCCCTAAACTATTGTAACATATTCAATACTATAGTTATCTTGTTTTGCATAATAGAAAAACTATTTTGACACTTTAATAAAAATTGAGTTGTACTTCCCAGGTCCTTGTGCAAAATATACCATATCCTATTCTGCTCTTCACGAAGTAACACAAGTATGGCAAGCTAACATTGCTATACCCAGGTTATACATAGCTTACTAATTAGTGGTGCTATATGTTTTCGTTCTACCATAACAGCAGTTTTAAAACAGCTTTACCCTCAAGGGGCGGCAAAAACTTTGGCCACTCCAGTTCTTTCTTTGATATCTTATTTACAATATTTCAAACTGCAGGAATGCTAGGATAGAAATGTGTGATTTCAAAAATGTTTTTTTTTTTTTTATATGTGATCTTTGATTCTGTTACATCCCATGTCTATTTTGCACCTCCTGGCTCCCTCTGCTCAGCTCTATCCTGATTGTAGACCCCACGGCTGAGGAGGAGAGTCTGTCAACCGCTCACCTCACTGTGGTCACAGATGAGGAGGGTCGTCTCTGTTCTGTACATAAACCAGGTGAGATACAGCCTGCAAACTTTTTTTTTTCTTCAAAAAAATTAAGTATAATTATTGCTCACCTAAAATTTTACATCTGAACTCAATATTTGTCTGATCGAGAATGTAATAAAAAAATTAGCTTGGAAACATATTTGTGTTTTCAGACTTTAAGCTCCATTCCATTCTCTTTGTTTTGGTGCCCTCCAATCCTTCTTTACTTCCCCTTTTCTGTCCTTCTTTTATTTGTTCCTTTCACTTTTACTGTAACCAACCTTTGGTTATTTTTTACCTCTGCTCTTGTTCTACCTCTTTCCATATTTTGTGTCCTTTTGCTCTCCTCTATTGCTTCCTTCTTCTCATTCATTCTGTTCAGTCCTATTCTTGCTTTCTTGTTTCCTACTTCCTGTTGTATACTTCATGTTTCAAAGCCTGCCTGGTGTAAAAATATTTATCATCATCAATTTATAGTGATTCTTTTATATACTAAAGCAAATGCAAAACACTAGGAATGCGTCTAGGAGTGAGTCTTGAATTTTTACATAAAAAATTATGCATCTTTTAAAGTTTTATAAAGATGAAAGGACATATAAAAAAGCTAATCAACACCTTTTTGTGGCTCAGGTGGAACGTCACTTTCAGGAGACAAGCTGCAGGAGTGCATCAACCGGGCAACAGCCCGGCAGAGAGAGATCCACAAACTCATCGACCAGGTTCTAGACAGTGTGAAGACGACGAAATAAAAACAGTCAAGACAACGTTTTATATCTAAAAGCTGTATTTTCCACTGTCAATATATATTCTTTTTTTAATAACAATAAAACTGATGACAAAGACTGCTTAAAAAATTATTTCTCAGTGTCCAGAAATGCCTCGCGCACGCTCAGCTGATGTCATGTAAAGAATATGCTCATGGCTCCTGGACTTATTAAAAGGTGACACCTTTTTCAAAATACGCTGTACAAAAAGTACACCTTGTCTTGCATGTTGATCTTGAGTCCTGTTTGCCGGAACCGCTAACAGAAGAAACACTTCCAACAGACTGAGAGGTAGACAGCTGCCCCCAGGCAATACTCCCAAGATCAGGTTTGCATTTTCACAAAGTCGTCATGGTTACATGGAGGATTTGGTGTCAATATAAGCTCAGCTCGGATCTGTGCTTAAAGGGCAGTATCTACTGGGGTTTTTTATTTTGGGATAGAGGGATTGGGGGGGTCAACAAAGCAGAGGCAGGAGGATCAGACGGCCCCGTGCAAAATCCTCCTGAGAATGTGCATTCGGGCTCCTCTCAGTCCTCACAAAAAAAAGCCTTCCTAACAGGACATTGTAACCATGGAGGCCCATTGCTTACCAGACCCACCTTCTTCTGGACCATCTCACTTGATAAGTAGTCCCTGTTGTAAAAACCTGATCCTCCACAGTGGATGTTTTGGTTTTCCAAAACTTCTGAGAACCAATACATACAAATTTATCAGATAGAAAAAGCATAAACAAGTCTTTTGTCTGCTGTCTTAAAAGTGAGGCAGACAAACAGCACAGTATAGATCATTCATGTCCTTGTGTGTGTGTAGGGCTGGGGGTTTAGTGTGACTTCTGTCTGCTATGACTTTGGGAGGGGCTGTGGCGTGCTCCTCTTCCTCTTACTTCTTGGCTGACTGCCGGTATGTTGCCGTGGCGCTCCCACCTGAGGAACCGCTGCTCCCATAGCCATTTGCTGCTGCTGCATTTGGTGCTGCAAGAATTGCAACTGTTCAATAAAAAAGTAAACAAACAAATCAGAAAAGTCTCACTGTTTTTAAGCTGAATAATCACAAAAAGTGAGAGCTTCTTAATCTACATGTTATCATCTCTGGCATTGGTTAACAAACAAAAATACCCCTGATTCGACGTAGCCTCCCTCACTTGAAACCGAATCGTCTCTAATATGCTTTGTGCCACGTTAGCGAGGGTTAGTGAAGCTGACTTAAAGGCCGGTTTGCACGACATACAAGAGGAGTGTGCGCAGAAATACAGAAGAGAGGTTAATGGTTTTCAGAAGGGAGGGAGAGGAAGTGTTGGGGAGTGAGGCAGGATGCAGTCAAGCAGCACCAGTTGTGTCTGGAGACACACATTATTGGCTGTGATCTCAGTGAAGACAAACATGCAGCCCAGCAACCAAGAGTGAGGAAAACCCTTCCATTCATGCCTGCAGCCTATGATCACAGGAACCTTTCAACAGTTTTGCGCCAGTACAGATGAACTGAACATCTCACTGCTAAATGCTGTTTTAGACCATGCCTGCCTTCTGGTCTGACACGCTGTTAGTTGCTGCCATTGGAAGTGCCATAAGCTTTGACATATGTGGGTTGTTGGGAGAAACCCAAACATACAGCACAGCAGAAAAATCTTAAACATATTAAGTTGAGAATGCTTTGGAAGATTATTACCAGGAAAGAACACACCCCAAAAAATCTAGTGCTTAATGTTTTGTGCGTCTTTTGGACTAAAATACGATATGTAACTTGTTCTGTTAACATTTAAGTATTATCAAACTCTAAATGTACTTAGTGCTTTGAAAAGGTATTCTGTTTTAGGTAAACCTTTGCTATTTTGTTTTTTTTCAAACGAACTTTGATGTAAAGCGCACGATAGTTACAGCAGAATTTCAGTATGAATCAGTATGGAACATGTAATATATTAGGTGTAAGTACAATACAGGAAGGCTGTTAATAATAAATTTATGATATCATCTTGCACCCCATGTTATATTGTATTGTGGGGCACATATTACAAGCATTGAGCTTGACACATCAGGCGTAGGCATTAAATGTGAAGTGGAAGGAAAATGATCCTTGATTTTTAACATTTTTCACCAATAAAAATCCGAAAAGTCTGGCAAGCACACGCTCCCGTCAATTCAACACTTTGTCAAACCACCTTTTTGTTGCAGTTACAGCCCCACGAAAATTACGTTGTATGCTTCTACCAGTTTTGCACATCCAGAAAATTTTATTTTTTGCTCACTCTGTTTTGTAGAACAGATAAAGCCCAGTGAAATTATAAGGGAAGCATCTTTTTAACAGCTAATTTAAAATCTTGCAACAGATTCTCGGTTTGATGAAGGTCTGTACTTTATTTCACTGCAGCTCTGGTTTTATGTTCAGACTGTGTTATTTCAGCTTAGTTAATTTTTTTTTACCACCAATTTACATACATAAATGTACAATCAGGTAAAGCCAATCATACGGACTGAATCAAATTCAGTCTCTTACATTCCAATTCAGAAGAGAAGTTAATGGTTTTTATGTCACAATTCAGTCACAATCGCACAAAAAAAAATCTACAAAGAATCAGTGCTGACTGCATTGAGTGCAATTTTGACATTGTCTGGTATTAATCTCCACTCTACCCAGGTCTCAAACCTTTTTCATTTTCAAACAGATTTTCCTGCATTGAGTTTCATTTTCCAACCAACTCTGTCTCATGTGAACTCTAGATCAGAACAGTGCTGCTGGCTGCTTGTATTTATAACACTGTCCTTTCCTGGCCTGACAGTCAGGTGGATCGTCACATCTTGGTAGGGTTGTAGTTGTTTCAAACACATTTTATTTTAAGATGATGGATTGAACAGTTCTTGGTTTTCATAAGGCTTTTTGTTTGCTAATGCTTTCCGACTTCTAAGGTCTTTAAAAACCGGCTGGATTTCAGTAGACCATTTACAACACAACTAACTCCTCAAACTATAGGCTGAACTAAATTTTAGGTGGTGTCAGAGGAAAGGAGTCTGAAAATAATTGCATGCCAGACTTTTCAGATTTTTATTTGTGCCAAAACTCTAAAAATATATATATATATCTGTTTGTGATTACGCACTAGTTTGTGTTGGGCTTTTGTGGTTCTAAAGTGACAAAATGTCAAGAAATTCTAAGGAGTATGAATACTTTTTCAATGCACTCTATGCAAAACAATAAAAAAAAAATAAAAAAAAAATTGCTGGCTTTTGAATTTGAAACATAAAAAAAAAGAATCATGTGTTCCCTCATTTCTTCAAAGTTTACAGAACAGCAAAACAAACAGCTGCCTGGTGAATAAAGCCACAGACAGTTGGCTGCTTGCTCCTGTTTCTGTGTTCGCTTCCTACAAACCTCTCTGAGTGTACAGTATATGAATGTTAATGTTGCTGTATTACTTGAATCTGTGGCTGGTGCTGCTGCTGAAGCCTTGGAGAAGGCAGCGGGGGCCCAGACCCGTCCAGCCCACAGCCCAACTGGGACAGCACTAAGGGGAGGGGGAGGGGAGGAGGAAGGGGGAGAATGGGGAACCCCAAGTAGGAAATGGGTGATGATGAGAGGGAGAAGGTTAGAAAGGAACATGGGGGTGGAGTGTGAGGAGAGAATAGGCACAAAGAGGAAAACATTGGTGAGGATGAGGAGGGGGGAGAGTGTAGTTTCAGTTAAAGTACCACACAAACAGATGAAACGAGAGGGCAAAAAGGTGGAACATTGGAGGGAATCCAGTGGCACATAAAAAATTACCATGTGCATGGATTATGGGCAAATAGCATGAATTGGGCGGGGAGTTAAGGTGAGAAGGAACAGAGTGATTTGAGAGGAAGGAAGGCAATACAGAACGGGGGAAAAGGGTGGAGGCAAAAAAATAAAATAAAAATAACGGGGGAATGAAAAAAAGAGAGAATGTAGCAGAGAAGAGGGGGAAGTTGAGTCTCTCCTGCCAGTTTTACACGTTCCTCTAAGAGAAGAACAATAACTAACTTCAACAAAATGATCATGGTTATTTACATATTATGAACAGTAAATACAATCATAAAAACAATAACACATCATGTCTGATTCATAGTGGTGACTGTGATGGTGTCATCTGTGTGCAAGCAGGTTAATGTAGTGATTGACAGTAGAAGAAGTGTGTGCTGCTGTGTTGGTGAGTCGGTGTAGCTCATACCTGCTGTCTGTGGAGACATGAAGCTTCCAACTCCGAGATTGATGACAGCCGTCTGCTGGTTTCCTAAACTTTGATCGGATACTTGGTCGCTCTGAAACGACAGACAGCAGGTAAAATTACATGCAGCTGACAACAGAGACAAACCTGTACAATCACAAACACGTGTGTTTTACAGAAAGAGAGCAAAGAAAGAGGAGATGTGCAAGTAGAAATAATAATACAGTTCCTCACAAAAGTACTTACAAAAATTTTTACTTCAACATATTTCCTGATATTTTATCTGATTGACACAATATAAGGCCTAACTGTGAAGTTGAAGAAAGAGACTTAAAAAAATGTCAATATAACGTCCCCAATATGAAAATCTGAAACATGGTGGTGGCAGCATCATGCTGTGAGGCATGCCTTACTTAAGCATGAACAGGTAAGCAAAGTTCATGCTTTGGCCGAGGATTGTGAAATGGAAAGAAAATGAGAATGTTTTTTTCTTCTTTTAAAAAAAAAAAAATCTGAAAAGTGTGGTGTGTATTTGTATTCCAGGCTCCAACAACAATTATCTCGTAGAATAAATTTTTCTTGAAAATACAGCTACAATTTTTGCGTATGTTAAGTTTTATCATGTAATGCACTTTGAAGCGCCTTGTTGCTGAAATGTGTGTTACAAACAGTCTAGAGAAAACCATACTTGCTCATTATTCCCCATCCTGAAAATGTGAAACATTGAGGAGATGTGCATTTTGAGTATACATTAACAGCTCAGTGAGAATGGATGGAGACTTGAAATAGATTCATGGTTATATTTCTTTGACTGGGTCATTCTGTCACATAAATATAATTTCTGCAAACATTTAATTGCTGTTCTGACTGCATGTTTAGGTTGGTTTCTTTTGCAAAACAGCTTCTAAAAAGTTCCTGTCCTGTATTCCCATGTGTTCAGCTTCATCCATCTCCCATTAATCCAGATCAACAAAAGCATCCCCACATCATCATGATGCCACCACCATGATGAAATTGGTTTGGAAATTGTTTTCAAATGTTGCTATTGTAGTAGAAGTCACAGGTTCTAGCCAACTTATTTTGCACATCTTTGATTGTGTAGTCTTTACTGCTGCCAGTGCGTGTTCAAATATCAGTGTCTCACCATCTCCCCCTGCTGTTGAGGACTGGATGTAGCTGACTGACTCTGTGGGGAGAACTGGGACAGCTGCTGCTGCTGCAGAGAGTTAAGGATGTAAGGACCAGGGGGGATCTGGAGATGAATAACATGGACACACCGACATGCACACACAAAAAAGTAGGGGAGTAAAACACAAGGAGATGAGGACGAATGAAGGATGGGAGGACAGAACGGGCGGAGGGAGGGAAATCGTGTACATGTGATGGAAAGGGGAGGAAGAAGGAGATGGGAGAGTTAAAAAGGAGCCCAACTTAGACTGTTCCTACAAAGAAATAGTCAGAACTAAACTGGATTCAAAAGAGGGGTTCTTCTAGTTTACTGCTATTCCCCCTGCAAAGACTAAGCACTTCCAGTCAGACAATAGCAATAATATTTTCCAATTGAGTATAAAATGTCACTTTAGTAAGAAGTATGGTATTTTCTGCTTTGCATATGCAATGAGATGGAAGGGAATAAAAGAAAGTTTAATCTGTGCAACTGGTTCACACATCACGTGGCAACGAAGGTAAGGGTGAAGAAAAATCCAGCAACATGCTCCTTACAATGACTGAGAGAGAGGCATACCTGTAACAGGTTCAGCGGTCTCAGTCCAGCACTGTTGTTCAGACCAAAAGGACTCCCTGTAACAAACCAGAACCACACAACAGCATAAACAACTAATACGCTTTTTACTTTCTTAACACAAACTTATCTGTTGACTATTATTAGATCCTTGTGACACCTTTAAATTGATTGTTACATACATGTTACATTACATATAAACATAAAATAAGGCAGGATTGTTTTACAATGTTATTCATTTTGAGTATACATTAACAGTAAAAAATTTCTTATTTACAGTAAGTGCTTTACGTTGCTACGTTTTGGGACTCAATGTAAAAAGATTGGACAGAAAGGATCAGAATAATGCAGTAACTGATTAATGATAATATTTTTGTAGCATTGCTAGCTCCCGTCTATATATAAAAAAAGATTTTACTGAATGACTCACATCAGCTGATATCGATGCATCCCTAAATACAAT
>CAEGAG010290507.1:0-38602 GCA_903067065.1 Brachyrhaphis terrabensis
GGAACACCCGCGGTGGCTGATAGGCCGAAGCGGCGCTTGGCTGCGAGGGCCGCCCGACGCTGCTTGCAGCTTTAATTTGTATTACAAATGTTGAAACAAGCAGTTGTTTCCTCTTTTTCTTAGACTAGATGACTTTTAGAAAACCAACAACAGACTCTGAGCTCTATGGGAGATGAGTTTTTTTTATTTTTTTATTTTAATATAAATTACTACATTCCTGTATATGTGTAAAATTTAGATTCTGAGCTTTACAACATCAATATTTGACAAACTTGTCAAGAGAAAGTAACAGATGAAACTGGAAGAAAAGTCAGAGATCAGTTTAAAATTGTTCAAGTTAAAAATGTGTTTATTCCTCAGTTTATTCCTCACAGATAAACTGTGAGGATGAAGGACTGAGAGCAGAAAAACTGATATGAATAAAATAATAATGTACTCACTGAGGAAGAGGAGGCAGATCACGGTGAGACAGACCTTCATCCTGAGCTGCAGATAGTTTCTAACTCTGTTTCTCTTCCTGCTTCACTGAAACCAGGAACTTCTCTGCAGGATGCAGTTCCTCCTCTGAACACCAGAGGGCACTCTCCACCTTATTTTATTCCTGCGTTAAAACTTCCGAGCCGTTTAAATTCAAATTATGCTCCGATAGTCAACTTTATCGTCATAAGCTACCATTTACAGCCATGAGAAAATAGGATCACACTGTTTGTCCCCAACCCCCGGGCCGCGGACCGGTTCCGGTCCATGGACCAATTGGTACCGGGCCGCACAAGACATAATTAAACATTTCCGTTTTATGTATCTGAGTCTAGATGAGTAAGAAACAGATCAGATGTCTTTGGAAAGTTTCTTTGGGAAGGGGAAAAGGCCCAGAGCAGAGACAGGAGAATGGATTAATCCCAGTAGGTGATTCCCATTGCAAGCTGCTCTGCATGATATGGTGACCAGCTGGTTAATGAGGCAATGAAGCTTCAAACTGCTTTGCCACGCAGCTCGTATGAGGAACGATGGTAACATCTTTTACCTTCTTCTACTCTTCAGAATTTATCCTTGTGCTGTTCATATAATATGAGAATGAAACTGTACTAATACCAGAATAAAATCCTAATGATGCAAAAATAAAGTAGGAACATAATCGCAATAAAATTAAGATAATGTCATAGTATTACCAGAATAAAGTATCATACGGGATTAAAGTCAAATTTATAGAGAAACTCGCGATTATACAAAAAAAAGTTTTAATTACGCTAAAAAGTCGTAAAGGTGCCAGAATAAAGTCGGAATGATGCAAGAATAAAGTCATAATATTACCAGAATAAATTAATAATCATATGGGAATAAAGTTGGAATTGTATGAGGAAAAAAGTCGTAAAGATGCCAGATTAAAGCCGTAATGAGATGGGAATAAAGTCAGAATAAATACGAGAAAAAAAGTCATAATATTACCAGGATAAAGTCATATTGTTATTCTGGTAATATGAGAATAAAGAGGAAATAATATTAGAATATATATATATATATATATAATATATATATATTATGGATATTCATTTACATAAATACTTATGTAAGAGATGAGTTAACTTTTTCACTTGTTGCTAAATTCTGTTATCTTTTAGCAAATCAATAAATTTACCTAAGTTATAAGGAGGAAACTGCAATTACTTAATAAAATATTATTTATTGAAATCTAATATAAGAGATCAGAATCCTTTAAATAAAAAGATCTAAAAAAATGTGTCAATTTTTACACAAGTATATCCTTTTAAATGAAAATAGAAGTAAAACAATTCACAGCAACATGTTAGCATTTAGTTTTACTAAACAACAACATTAACATTCAGAAACAGAACTTAAATTATTAAATACAACCAGAAATAATGAGAAAATATAAAAATTAAAAGAGAACTTTAGTTAATTTCCATCTCCTTTGTTACTTTTATAGATTTATGTTCTTACGATCTGAAAAAAAAAAATTACTGGAAATGAATTTCAGTTTCTGAACTATTTCTGTTGTTATATATAAATATCAAATACTATTTTAGAAAAATTAAAACCAGTAAACCTTTAGCTTTAGAAACAGGAGAGTTACTGTTGTAAACTGATGTTGGAGTAAAGAGCAGAATCATCGCTGCGGTTCGCAAAGTTCATCTGAATCTCTGAGTAAGTGACGTTTTCTGCCTGACCACAGGGGGCGCTGTGGGCTGAAGTAGAGGCATCATTCAGGAAATGAACCTCAGAGTACTCTACTGCATCATCTTTAGCCTGGAAGGAAACAAGGAGAAACATTTCACGTTTAATCATTTCCCTTCATGCAAAATATAACTTACTAATGTTAAACCATTAGAGACTTAATTTATTTTTAAAAATCTGTGACAGTTAAAATTTTGGTTTATTACATTAAGATAAAAAGTGTTTGAAGCCGAATAAAGAGGTACAATTAATGCTTGCTTTTTTTGGTCATATTATAAATATATTTACTCAGATTTAATTAACCAAATAAATGAAAACTTAGATTGAGCTGATTTTACACAATAATACTAATTATGATTGTTAAGCTTTTCTTCTTTCTTTCCTGTCTTACCTTGGAGAAGTTTGCGTATTCTGTTTCTTCTGGAGGACCTGAAGAAAATGCAAATCAGTAAATATGATGATCAATTTTCCATTTTAATAATTCATATAAGTTAAAAAAAAAAAAAAGTCAGGCAAAAGAAGATTCTTTTCACATAAGTTTCATTCAAGAAAAAAAAAATTATGAAACTTTAACAAAAACTGCAGGTGTGTGTCTGGTGAATGTTTGTTTTAATCATGTTTTTCATTCAGTGGGTAGAAAATCCATAATTTGTACTCAAGTAAGAGAAGAAGAAATACTTTAGAAGAAAATTACTAAAGTAAATGTAAGAAGTACAGCAGAGTAAAAATACTCCTAAAAGTAAATTTTTACAAAATATTTACAAGTAAATGTAACTAGTAACTACCAAACTCTGAAAAGGAGCAGCAGAATTTCTTTAATAAAAAAAATCCAAGACAGTAAATAGGAAATATGTGACTTAATGTTTTATTCAGTGATGAAAAAGGAAGACTAAAGTTCTTCTTTTCTTCATGGGTTTTTATAAATATTGCAACATTTATGGTTGAAACAGAAAGTGAGATCTTTCTGTCCCTCAGTCCAGTTATAACGCTCTATGATGTAGATAATTTAACCCAGTAAAAATGCTGTGAGGTATTGATCACTGAAGTCAGATAAAACTTGAAGCTCCTCCAGAATATTTCCTGTTTCACAATAAAAAGAAAGCTGCAGCTCAACGATCAGTTTTGAAATATTGTTGCGTAAACTTGTTTCAGGGTCAGAAATGATGCAGCAACATGTTGAAATAAGATTCAGTCTAAAAGTTTATTTAACATTTCACATCTGCACAAGATTCTAAGCATTATGTGATTATATTTAAAACTTTATCTAGATTATAAAAATATGTGAACATGTAAAATAAAAAAGAAGCTAAGAAATTTTTCCACAACTGAAGAATTAGTTATAATTATTGTTGAATTATTCTTGAAAATATAAAGTTTTGAAATTTCAGGATAAAGTCACCGCTATCATTGACCTTTATTCAGTTGAATTATATTTAAAGTTATAAATTAATAATATTAATGATGTTTCCATACAAAACTTGATCCAATCGACTTTAGATATGAATCATATTTAGTTAAACCCAAAATTATTCATATCCCTGTTAGATTCAAGTGTAAAATGAAAGTTTAATTTTACCAAAATGTTTCTTCTGACTAAAATCTAAAGGGAACTAAAGATTAGGGTGATGGCAAGGAGCTCTTCCATCCTTAATAACTTGGAGTTGATCTGATAAATTGATCAGATATCAATGGAAACGTGCAAAACGTTGCTGGGTAATTATGAAAAGGGTTTGATCAAGAGATTAATATATAAATATTTTTCAACATCCCATTTTTAAGACAAAAATTACCATTTAAAAATTTCCAAAACAAAATATAAAAACTGGTGGAATGTAAATATTGTTTCATGTAGATGGGTAATTTTAAATCTGAACTTGTGATGTTATTAATGATTTATAGGTTAGTTGTCTGTAATATTTTACCTTCATCCTGTAACTCACCTTTCTGTTGACTGAAGTTTTTCCTCTTGCAGAAAATCAGCAGAGCTGCTGCTAAAAAGACGATCAGGACGACCAGAACCAGACCCACATAAACCAGCAGATCTGCAGGGATGATTAGAGTTTATCAGTTTATTCTGAGTAAAAGAACCTCCAACATTAATGTTTTAATAGTTCACATATTTGGAAATTTGAAATCATGTAGATTTTTTAAATAATTGGTAGTTTAACCTTAAATGTTCATCAGCTCTGAGTTTCACTTATAAATAAATCTGGACTTCAACCCAAATCATCTCATCGTTTAATAAACATGAAGTGATGATGAACCTGAAGCTTCAACTGTTTTCTCAGAGAGTTTGATGGTTTCAGATGGAGAAGGAGAGAAACTCTGACTCTGAGTTGTTGCTTTTGTTGTTGTTGTTGTTGTTGTTGTTGTTGTTGTTGTTGAAGCTGCTGGGAGAAAAGTTGATCCTATAAAAGGTCTTGGAGTCGATTTTGGTTCTGGAGAATCTGAGAATGAAACAGAATCATAACCACTGAGGTTAAATTTATATTCTTCCTGCTTTTATTATCGATTTGTGTCTTTATGAGTCGCAGTTTGAAAATAATGGCTAATAAATCAGACATCCTAAAATCTGAGTTTAACCCACAGAACTCACCTTCAGTCACAACAAGATCAAAATCATTGTACCGAATTCCTCTCCATGTGTCGGAGCGACACCGGTACCATCCTGAGTCTGACGGTTTCAGATCTGTGATGCTCACATGTAGAAAATCTGATTTGGTAATACCTCTTCCTTCATATCTGATGCTGAATCTTCCTCTCTTATATATGTCTTTGGTTGTTTCAATGAGAATATTTTCTCCCTCACAAGTTTCCTTACAGACGAACCTCTTAGTTCCTGAGTTGTCAAATTCACATGTAACTGTGATGCTTCCTCCTTTCTTTCCTCTGTAGGTTCCTACAGTTTCTCCATCCTGCAGAGCTGCTGAGGAGAAAAACAGTCAGTAGTTACTGTCATTGTAGAATATAAAATAGATCACATATACTCATACATTAACCTTGGTGTGTTGTATAACTTTAAATTTAAGACAGTGTCTCAAACTTATTAAGCAAAGTTCTCTAAATAACTGGATTAACAATGTTTTGGTTCCTTCATATATAAAATCTTCATTGAAAAAGACTATAAATGAAAATCAAACACGTTTCTCTACTTTGTGTCTCTAAGGAAGCTCTCAGTGTTGCTGCACTCTGACTTACTTCTGCTCTGATCTTCCTCTTCAGATATTTCAAAATGATTAAACTTCTTCCTCTGTTTTTCAGAACAGATGAGTTGTAGAAAACCTACAGTTGTCCAAAACAACAGTCAAAACTCAAAGTTTTATTATTTTTTATTGACACATTTCTATGTTTCTATTTTTGAGTGACAAAAATAGAAATAGTTCAGCTTGGAACATTTTTTCAAGCTGATCGACATATTTTATGACAGAAACCAACAGAATACAACAGATTAAACTACACAGTCGGCTTAAAACCTTTCAACAAGTTAAACCCTCTCTGACTGAGAGCAGAGAAACTGATATAAATATAATAATGTACTCACTGAGGAAGAAGAGGCAGATCAGAGTGAGACAGACCTTCATCCTGAGCTGCTGATAGTTTCTAACTCTGCTTCTCTTCCTGCTTCACTGATAAACCAGAAACTTCTCTGCAGGATGCAGTTCCTCCTCTGAACACCAGAGGGCACTACTACTGTTACTGCAGAGTTAAAGTTTCTGTAGGTTATTGCTGATCAGACCAAACAGGTTTAATTAATAGAGTTTCTGATTATTTTAAATAATGTTTTATAACATGGTTCTTATATTTAGTTACATGTCTTAGAAATGTTAAATCTCTATTTGTGTTTTAAGTTATAGAAATCATCCTTTTTGTGTTTAGGTTTCACTGTTTCATCTGAATCTAAATTATTCCAACTTGGATTTGATACTTTTGTCTTATTTAAGGTCCTATCCTCATATTTTTAATGCTAACGTAGAAAACTGAATTTCTTAAAATACAAATATTTTCTCATTTATAGGAGTTTATTAAAAAGAAATGTTTACAACACAGTAATTAGATTATCTTTCAAACATCTTCAAACATTCAATGAAGAAACATTTTTTAGCCAAGTGGCAAAACTCCTTAATAATGTGTAGAAAACGTTTGTGTATCTTTGAATATACCTATATATATATGTTTTTAGATTAATTCAACAATAAACAGTAACTATTTCATCAGCAGATGAGTTGTTCTGTCTGTCCTCTGGGATTTCCTCTCTTTATGGGTTGATCTGCAGGAAGCAGAAGTGTTTTATAAATTTATTTTTATTAAAGGAGGTTAGAAACTCTAATCAAGCTCAGGTGTTTTATTCAAACTGACCTGAGAGACGGCAGCGTTCTCAGTCTCCCCGGCAGAACCTGAAAACATTCAGATCAGAGATGAAACGTCTGATTTACACACAACTCATTGTTTGTTTTCTCACCTTTGCTGTTCATGGTTCTCCTCTTCCAACAGAAAATCACCAAAGGTATTGATAAAAGGATGATTTTGGCGATCAGAGACAGAATCACATAAAGCTGAAAACCTGCAGGAGAGTTAAAGAGAGAACAGGTTGGTTTGATCAGGATACGGTGGAAAACGTGACTCTTTTGATAAAAACGAAGGTAAACAGATACTGTACCTGCTTTCATTGTTTCTGCTGTTGTTACAGGAGGTGATGTCACCAATGTTGATGGAGACGTCTTCAGGGTCCAGTTTGGTTCTGAGGTTTTTGAAGCTGTGAGAAATTAAACATTCATGATACCAACGAAGATGTTTGTCAGTGTGAGTCTCAGTTTGAACATGTTGGATGATTTAATCAGTTAAAAACGTTTGAACTCAGATTTAAACCCAGTTATTTGGATCAGAAGAAGCTGAGTTTACATTCAGAAACATGAAGGAACATTTTCAGGAGAGAAACTCACCTTCAGTCACAGTGAGTTTAAAATCGTCAAATCGTACAGCAGGATTGTCCAAACCACATCGGTACCGTCCAGCGTCAGACCGTTTCAGCCCCTCTATGCTCACATTCAGAACATATGATCCGGTGTCGTATGTTTTAAACTTGGTGCTGTATCTGCCTTTCTGAGCTGTGTCTTCGGATGTTTCGATCAGAATATCTTCTCCTTCACAGTTTTCCTTACAGAAGAACATCTTGATTCCAGAGAAATAAAATTTACATCCAACTGTGATGTTTTCTCCTTCCTTTCCCCTAAAGCATCTCTGAGCGTCTCCGTCCTGCAGAGCTGCTGAGAAGATAAACAGTAAATACTGTCAGACTCAGCAGCTTCAGGACAAAATGTATTTTATTAATTTAACTGAAGATGTGAAAATAAATTAGCATTGATTCCAACATTTCTAACTAATTCTAATTCATTCCCAAGATGTTTGTTTAGTTCATCAACCTCCTTTTCTTTGGTCCACCTGGTTAAATCTCCAACTGAGAAGAAAATCAAAGCTGGTTGAAAAACTAAAAAGTTAACATTATTTATATAATACAGTATTTTATTTTTCTGATTTCTACAACTCCGCTCTGCTCTGTAGATTACAGCTCTGACTCTATGATGAAAATTTGGTGTTCCAGGACTTTGTGGTTTATCTATATGTTGTTGTTTTTTTTAGCTTCTTTACATTTAAGAAGCAAAGAGTCACTTCCTCTGTTTCTTTAACTGATCTAAGTTTGGTAGAAAACTGCAAGTTTTTTAAAACTGAGCTAAAAAAACTGAACATTTTGTTCATTTTAATCTGCATTTCAGCATCTAGTTTTATGCTGAAATAATCTGACTTTGGACATAAAAACAAAAGTGTGCCTTTATGGATCATAAATAATGGCTAATTGGCAAATAGATGAGAAATTTTACAACCTTAGAAAATACATTAATTATCCTTATAATAAAGTATTTTTTAAAACTGATCATCAACATTTTTATGACAGAAACCAACAGATAAAACTACACAGTCGGCTTAAAACCTTTCAACAAGTTAAACCCTCAAGTTAAACCTTCTCTAATAAAGGACTGGAAGCAGAGAAACTGACAGAAATAAAATAATGATATAAATAAAATAATGTACTCACTGAGGAAGAAGAGGCAGATCAGAGTGAGACAGACCTTCATCCTGAGCCGCTGATGGTTTCTAAATCTGCTTCTCTTCCTGCTTCATTGATAAACCAGAAACGTCAGCATCTGTCTGATGCAATTCTCCTTTCTTGTGAAAACAATGAAACTAAATGTTCTGTGAACTCTGATTGTTTCAGGGAGTTTAGTTCAGAAATAAACTGGAAATATTTCCTCAGCAGATGACTTGTTTGTCCTCTTCTCTTATTTCCTCCCTCTGGGTTGATCTGGAGGAAGAAGAAGAAAAGCAAGAAGAGGTAGAAACTAATGAAACTCGGGTGTTTTATAAATATTCAGACTCACCTGAGAGATGGCAGCGTTCTCAGTTATACCAGCAAGATCTGAAAATCCTTCTGATCAGAGAGATGAAACTTCTGATTTACAGATATAAGATTTTCCAAGAACTAGAAGCAAAGTCCTAGAAAGCTTTCTTAATGTCAAGCTGATCTGACCAGTGATGATCAATGCTCAGAGCATGTTGGGGGAGATTTGATCTGATGAAATATTCTCCAGAAATGAGACGAAGGAAACATCAGCAAACTATAATAATTTGGTAGAATCTTTCATTATTTTCAGCCAGAAGCTCTTTTTTTAACTGTTAGCTTTGGTATAAGTATAGTTTTTTTTTTAGTTTTTTTTTTAGATATATGTAAAATGAGGACAAAACAGCTATTTCAGTGTTTTCTCACCTTTGCCTTTCATGGTTCTCCTCTTCCAACAGAAAATCACCAAAGGTGTTGAAAACAAGATGATCTTGGCGATCAGAGACAGAAACACATAAAGCTGAAAACCTGCAGTGGAGAAAACAAGAGAACAGCTTGATTTGATTAGGATAAACTGGAAAATGTAAGTGGAAAATGTTTGCATCCCTGCACATCCTTCTGACTGAGGTAAAAGAAGCTGAATCCTCTGTTTTGCAGTGTAATTTGTGCTTCTACAATATGTTAAATATTATAGAGCTCAACATGAAACCTGTAATAGTGACCAGGCATCTCTGCATGTAACAAAAGGAGGAAATAAAAATAAGTCATTCTTTATTTTAAAAATAGTCATATCGATGTTCACACATGACTCGCCTCTTTTACCCATAAATACTTTGTAACATTAACTGATGAAAACCAGATTAGTCACACTGATACTGAGTCTCTTAAACCATCCAACATGCTGAAGTATGAGCTCATTTTTAAAGTTATATTGGAAAAATAGGTCACAATAAAGCTGCTACATGTTGAAATTTACAGGAATATTTAACTTTAAAATCAGTTATTGTAAATTAGCAGTTATGCAGATGATAATGTGAAAATCCAGTTATTGTTATAAAGTCTTTTTTTGTTTTAATTATGTTTGTGTCTGTAAAGTTGGCATATTTTTCCTTTAAGGGGAAAGTTTCACTGATAAATAGATCTGAAACGATTAATCGAATTAATTGAGATTAATCGATTATTTGAATGATTGTCAACTAATTTAGAAATCAATTAATTGGCAACTGGAGTATACATCCTCTAAAAATGGCCGTTAGTTGAAAGGACAACAGTCAGAGCAGTACTTTAACCTAAACTGTACCAAAATATAAACATTTTGCATTTAAGATTAAAAACCTTCTTTGTCTGTAAACATGTTTTACCCAGAATGCCTCAAATGACAGTTTTAGCTTCATCTGCTTCAAAATCTGTCAATAAAAATCTCATATTTAACACCTTTTGCTGTCCAGTTATTAATAATTAAACATCAACAGATTAGTAAACAACATTTTTTTATCTTGCGTTTCTGCCTTTGCTATAAATGATTATGCATAATCTAAAGGAATGTTGTTATTGAATCTTAGGCAATAAAATATTTTCTTATTTAAAATTTTTGCATCTTTCTTAAATATTGTGTAATAGGGCTTAAATGAAAAAATCTGCGGAATGTGCCAATTTTTTTTATCTGATTAATCAATTAATTGTTAGAATAATGGAAAGAATAATTGTAAGTTGCAGCTCTACAGATGAACAGAGATGGACTTGAATCCAAGTCGTTACCTGAACAGATGGTTTACCTGATTCTGATTCTTCAGGTAGTTTGCTGGTTTCAGGTGGAGACAGTGAAGAACTTGTTGTTTTGGGGCCTGATGGGAGGAAAGTTCAAACAATTGATTTAACTGAAAATATCTTCCTGATGTTCATGTGTGTCTGCATGATGCACAGTTTGAACATGTTGATTTTTAAAGTTGATTTGGTGGGAATCTGAGCTGATTGTTCAAACTCAGTTCATAACTTGATTTTCTTTTATAGAATAATCTCCCTTTAGAGAAATGAAGGAACATTTTCAGGACTTTTAGCAGAAAACTCACCTTCTGTCACAACAAGTTGAAAGTCGTCACTTTGAGTGAAAATAGTTTCACCCGAACGGCACAGGTAGCGTCCTGAGTCCGACGGTTTCAGCTCATTGATTCCCACATAAACAAGTTCAGATGACAGAGCGGCTCTTTTTTCATATTGAATCCAATATCTGCCTCTCCGATCTCTGCTTTGAGTTGTTTCAATGAGAATATTTCCTCCTTCACAACCTTCCTTACAGAGGAACTTCTTGTTTCTAGAAAGGCCAAATTGACATGTAACTCTGATGCTTCTTCCTTCCTTTCCAGTGAAGGATCTCACAGTTTCTCCATCCTGCAGAGCTGCTGAGGAGAAACACAATCGATTCTCGATAAACTCTTGATTACTGTCATTACATGCAACAATCTTAAAGAGAAATTATACTTAGCACTTTATTTGCATTTATTGGAACAAAAACAAACACTAGGTTTGTTTTCTGCTGCATTTGGCACTTTCTGAGAGGTTGATTCAGTTTTTAATGTTATTTATATCAGTGTTCCTGTACTTTTATAACACTTTATTAAGTCTATAAACCCCAAAGTGCTTCATGAACTGGTGGTGTCATTGCATGGCAGGCTCACGTCTGTCAGTCTGGCTACAATTGTGGTTACAACCACCAGCGTGTGAATCTGTTAGTGTGAAGCGCATTGAAGTCCTCTTAGTTTGACCTCGGTGCAACTTTATTGGAGTTTTTCCCCATTTTTTTCCGTTTTAGTTTTATCAGTTTTTGTTATTTTGTTAGTTTTAGTTAACTATAATTACCTTGGTGAGGAAATTGAAGGGAACAAATGTCAACATGACACAAACATGGCTGTTCCACCAAAATAAATTAACTAGATTTTTCAAGCCATTTGCAATACTTTGTAAACAATTTGTTTTTTATTCATTTATTAACTTATGTTCTTGTCTTGTCAAGCTTTTCAGGTACAACATATAAGGAAGTTGGTTGACTACATATAAACACAGTTCAAGGACAAGTCAAACGTCTTGCAGTTGTTAACAAGGTAGAAAAACAAAAATGCTCTTTTTTTGTGGAGTTTGTGCTATTTTCCCAATTTTATTCCTTTTTTATTTTTCTAAGAGTTTTCTGTAAATCTCCAAAGCAACATGCTTTGCTTTCTGTGGGAGATGTTGGTAAGTTTTCTGAAACAATATCTAAATTTCTACAGCTTTTTGATGATTGGGCTTCATTTAAAACGTTGAAATAATCTGTCTGAAAACATCTTCACAGAAAGCAGAAGGACAAGTTCTGCTTGTAGTTGCAGAACTACAAGCTGCCGACTTTTGTCACAGAAATCATCAAGATGAAAATCATAAAACTGGAGGAAAACTCAAAGGTAAAATATTTTCTGATAAGCTGTGAGGGGATGAAAGACTGAAGGGTTGAGAGTAGAGAAACATAAAGAAATAAAAATATGTACTCACTGAAGAATTTTTCATAGAGGACAAAACATTGTTCTTCATCAGAAGGTGAATTCACTGAGGAAAATCATGCTGTGAAATATTCAAACGAGGGCTTTTTAGACTGAAATGCAATGAGACGTTTTAATTTGAGCAATGAAGTATTTTATTTGTGAGTTTCAGGTAAAGACATTCAGTTGGTGTTAATAAGAATTTAAACCAAAACATCAGTTTATTTTGCTGCTTTCGTCTGCAGGAAAGTTTATTTCGGGGCAGAACTTCAGAAAAATGTTGGGAAAACACATAAAGATCATGCACTGGCAAAATACTGTTGTTTAATGTCACATTTATCTTCAGTGAAGTCAAAATTATTCATGTATTGAACCATTTTACATTCAGAAATTCTAAATCCAAATAACACGACACATGAGCTGCAGTAGCTTCAACAGTATGTTTATTAAAAAGGAGCTAAAAAATCATAAAAACTTGTAATAACCAAAAAGTTTTATGGTTCGTATTTTATACAAATTCAGTAAGTTTATGATGCATAGAAATAGATCAAAATAACAGTTTTAGACATAAAAACTAGGAATACGCAGTGAAGCTACTGTTGATTTGTTGTTGTTTTTGCTTCTGTTAGCTCAAAGCTGTTCATATAAATTGTCTGATGATCCACAGCAAGTCAAGTTGGAATAAAGAGCAGAAGAATCATCGCTCAGGTTGGCAGATCCCACGACTGACACTGGTACTGAGTAGGTGACACTAACCGCATGGCCACAGGGGGCGCTGTTGGAGGAGGTGGTGATGTTTGTAGGAAAATGCACTTCAGAGTAACCAACAGCGTCAACTTCAACCTGGAGGAAAACAAGATTTCTCATTTAATAGCTTATATTATTATTTTAATAATTATTAGTAGTAATGAGATATTATTACGAAATGAAAGCTTCTTCGATCATGAAGGAGACTCAGACGTCTTTTGCTGAACATTTCTGTTCAGTTTTTTGTTTTTAGCAAAAGCTGATAATGGCAACAGCTGTTCGTAACCTAGCAACCGAAATCAACAAAAGGCAAGATGGTGACAAGAGACAAAACTAGACCATGTTCAAAATAAATGATGCTTTGCACTTACATATGTTCACCTTTTTCTAATTATGTACAATCATGTTAAATTCAGAGAATAATAATAATTCAGCTTAACATATAATTGTAAATAAGTCAGTAATCATGCAAATTATAGCTAACAGAATATAAGTCACAACATCTTTCACTGATAATATTATTGCTGTTATTCAAGTATCCCACTTACGTGGTTTTTTGGACAGCCGGCGAGGCTGAACACATGTTCAGCTTCATCGCTGCTTTCAGCTCCGTTTGGTCCACAGGATCTGACCAGAGAATAAACTGGAGATTTTTCCTGAGGAGGCGTTTTGTTTTCTCTCTCCTCCTGTCTGATCTCCTCATACACAGTACTGACCTGCAGAAAGAAAAGCTCATCATGCACCAGCCACCTCAAGAATCAACACTTTATACGTGTTTTTAGAGTGACTCAAACTCACATTTGTGGGGTCAGAATATTCTGTTTCCCCCAAAGGGCCTGAAAGACACAAAATATTAATATTTCCTTTGTTTTGGTTAAAATGTCCCACCTGTATACTACCTTGCCAAAGTGTTCATAATGCTCAAACTATTTAAATCTTCTTCACATTGCAAGAAGATTGCATATTGGCATGCAATTTAATATGCATGCCAATATCAAATTGGCATGTATTTAATATTGTTCTTTGAATTTTTCATTGAAAATACAGCTGCAAGTTTTTTTCAGGTTCTGTTTCTACAAGTTTTGCACATTTAGACAATAAAGTTTTGTTAACTTTTCTTTGATTTCCTTTAGGATAAAAACAGATTTTTAATGGCAAGTGAGGCATATTATAGTTGAGTCTTATCAATAACTAAAATAATAAAAAGTGAGGATGAAGGCTGCAGCAGACTTAGAGAACTCGAAGCTTGACGTGCTGGATATGGATAATATCTATCCTTAAAATGCAACAGAAACATGAAAATATGTACTTTTAGCAAAAGAGTGACAAATATACACCCAAAATAATAACATGCTTAAAGGTTTTACAGATCTCAGCTTCTGTTTTCAAGAAAAATACTATTTTCTGTCAATGAAAAAAAATGCTTGACCAAATGAGAATATAAGACGCTTCCATTAAAATCTTGAAAAATGACAAGACGTCCTTGTCAAAAACAAAAGCCAACCCCAGTTTTTGAGTCAATAAGTTTATATTTAACGCATCAGTCATATGAGAAGTGGCCTGACATATCAGAAGTTGGGTGTAATCCTTGAAGTTTTTTCTTTAGCTCATGTGTTCAGAAAATAAACGTTGTGTCTGTTTGATTTAATGGCGTCAGGACAGAATTGTTCTGTTAAATATTTTGTAACTCACCTTTTTTTTGCCCAAAATGCTTCTTCTGAAAGAAAATCGGCAGAGCCACAGCTAAGATTATGATCAGGATGACCAGAACCAGAACCACAGGAAGCAGCAGACCTGCAGGGACATTAACAGCTGAGTTTCACTCTGAAAAACTGGCTGATGTTCATACTTTATTTGATGAGATTATCACAGTTTCCTGTTTCCTGGTTATCTAAAACATATCAAAGAAAGAGAAAATATTAGGAAAAATTAGTCAAAAATCACATTTTGCATGTTTTTCTTCTTTCCATTTGGTTTTCAGCTGCTTCTAAAAACAGACCAGCGTTTAATAAAACCACTCAACCCGTTTTTTGGAAATAAGTTTATGTTTTTTGGAGTCTGAAAAATTTGCCATTTCATAAACCTCCTGAATGTAGCGCCATAAATCAGCAGGTACTGCGCCGTTACCTAGCAACCCCAGCCTGTTACCTAGCAACCGAAGAAGAGTTCCAGCACGTTTGGTCAGCTAGTTTCACAAAAAGCTGATTGAAAAAGGTTTTGTTGTTGACTAACCATCCAGAAAAACCTTGCTGCATTCTTGTTGGTTGTACAGGAGGCTCTACTTCTGCTTTTCAAAGATGTAAAGTTGTATAATTGTGTATTTGCTTGCAGCCATTTTCATGTATGAGAGTAAACGTTGATTTGGAAAAAATGCAATGAATATATTTGTATAGCTCATTGGCCTATTATAACCTATTCAGGGGATTTAATTCAATTCAAAAACACTTTATTGATCTTTAAATGAAATTAAATGTTGTTATAACTAATATTAATTTAAAATCATTATAGAGTTATAGGTAGTGATGGCAAGAAAGACAAAAAGGTCACACTTATTTGAATCCTGTGGATTATTTACATAAACCTCAGAAAACTTTTAAGATGATCAAAAACATTTTAAAATGCTTTATGTAAAGTTATTGAATTTTAAAGGCTTCCTAAATTTTAAACAGCTTTTCTTTAATTAATGTTGATTAACTCTCTGAAACTCTCTGAAGAACAAAGTGAAACTTCATGACCTGAACGTCGACACATGCAGAGATAATTTACCTGGAGCTGCTGAAGTCTGGTTGGTTTTAGAGGAGGAAAGAGGAGATGAACTCTGGACTGATGCTGTTCTGAAGGATGCTGGGAGAACTGCTGACGTTGTAAAAGTTTGCAGAGTCCCGTTTGGTTCTGTAGCTGTTGAAGCTGTAAACACTGAAACAGAACCAGGTATTTCTCAGGGTAATTTTAGCAGAAGAATTTGTCAGAGAGCAGAATCTTCTTTTCAGAGATATTAAGAAACATTTTTTGTACTTTCTGTAGAAAACTCACCTTCATTCACAACCAGATAAAAATCCTCATATCCATTTTTTAAAACATTTCTATCCAAGCAACACTTGTACTGTCCTGAGTCCGACTTTTTTAGCTCTTTGATGGTAAAATATAGAAAATCACGTGAAAGTCTCCCATTTTTTTCATATTTAACACTGTATCTTCCTCTCTCAGCTGTGTTATAGGTTGTGTCAATGAGAATATTGTCTCCTTTACAGACGCCTTTACAAACTAACTTCTTGCTTCCAGAGAAGAAAAATGAACATGTAATTGTGATGTTTCCTCCTTCTACTCCAGTTTCCCTCCTCACAGCGTTTCCATCCTGCAGCCCTGCAAAGATAAAGTTACTGTAAGACCAGGCAGAATGAAATTATATCATCTAAAAATTCAACTGAGGACATGATGTGTTTATTCAATTGGTGGTAAGACATCAGAAAGTTAGATTGATGAAAAAATTCACTCCTTCCTCGTTTCAACAGATTAAAGCCGCGCTATGAATTTAAACTAAGAATAATAACTTAAGGTATTTAAGTAAAAATGTTTCTTCTTAACTTCCTGCATGGCCTTCCTCTGCTGATTGCATCTTTATGTGTGAAATGAGGTTTCCGCTGTCGTTTTACATGTTTCTTTATTCTTTTTATCAACAACTTTTTGGTTTATATAACAAAGTTTGATTCTATCTAATAAAACTTTGATACTTCTCTGTTAAATTCTGAGCTCTTCACCAGAATATATCTTATTATCGGTAACGACGGTTTGCATGTTGCTGCTGCCTGTGGTTCACTGCTGCTCTGATCTTCTTAAGAAGCAAAAACCATAAATTCTCCAAAGCAATAAACTGTTTTTGTTAACCAAAAAATTTAAATCTTCTAAGAATTTTTTGTTACGTTTAAGTTTTGTGGTGAAAAAAATGATAAGCACAAATCCAAAAAATGCAATACATTTTATTTTAACTGGTAAAAGGAACTAAAATTAAACTTACTACAAGTATAATACTGGAGGTTCTTGATTAGCTTGCAAACACATTTATGGTTGTCATTTTAAAAGGTTTAAAATAAGCTAGCAGCTGAATTTATTCATGTTTTAAAGTGAGCATCAGCGTGTCTTACCACAGAAACCAACAGGAAGAGACACTGATCACATTTGAAACAAAGTCCACTTCATGAACAAGGTAGAAAAACTGATAAACTGAAAGGATGAAGCAGAGAAACTGATAGAAATAAAATAATGATGTACTCACTGAGGAAGAGGAGGCAAATCAAGGTGAGACAGACCTTCATCCTGAGCTGCAGATGGTTTCTAATTCTGCTTCTCTTCCTGCTTCACTGATAAACCAGAAACTTTTCTGCTGAATGCAGTTCCTACTCTGAACACCAGAGGGCCCTCTCCACTTTATTTTGTTTCTGCACTAAAACTTCTGAGCCTTTTAATTCAAATTATGCTCCATCATCAGTGAACTTTATTGTAGAACAATAACTTTTACTTTTAAGAACTGTGCAAAAATAATGTCATTTTTTATAGACTTATGAAAAAATACTGTTTGCATTGTTGTATAAAAGTGAAACTAAAATAAAGCCATGCAAATTAATTCACACTAGTTGTAAAAATACTTAAATATTGCTTTGCCACTGTTATTGTCTGTGTTATAGAAGTTGTGAGCCCACTTTTATTATTGACATTTTCTGTTTCTTTTGTAGTTTCTTTTTTGTTTAAAGCATCACATTTACCTGATCTTCTAGGGGGCGCTCCATAAATTGTACATTTCAAAGGATTTTTGGTGTTGAAAGTTACTTAGCTGCTTTCAATACTCCATAATGTTGAGGCTTGAATAACTTTCACTGAAATTGTCATTTTTTTTTAAGTTCATCTTCTTTGACATTTGGATTCAAACTCAGAACCTTCTTGCTTGCTGTTAGCCACATTGCTAGAATATATTTTATTGCACTTAATCATATTGATCATATCTCTAATAACTGATCAAACTGAGTCTGATTAGATGTGATAGATTATGACCCATGATTTGATTAAAATGACTGAGAAACCTCAGATGGTATGTAGGATTTATTGGTGTCCAAAAAAAAAAATCACATTTATTTAGAAAAAGCAGAACATCAGTCCATATAAACAGATTTAAAGATAAAAGTATAAAATAACCTGAAAGTTTACTATGTTTTTACTTAGTAAGAAACTCTAATGTCATTATAAATTATCTTAAACTCATGAAAGCAGAAATGAATATTTGATTTGCAAATTCTGACACAGACTGAATTATTTCAGTATGAACACATATAAATAATATTTTAGTTTAAGTTGAAATGGAAGATAATTGATTAGTAGATGTTTGTCGTCCTCTCTGGTTTCTTCTCTGAGTTGTTTCATTGAGGCGATTTTTAAAACACTAAAGAAACTCTGGTGGTGTTTCATAAATATTCGTTCTCTGTTTCCACAGCAGAATCTGAAAAACATTTACATCAGAGATTCAGAGACTTTAAATGTAGACAACAACAGCTGATTGATGATCAGAGCTGCTGGGGACATTTTGTTCTCTAGAAACGATGCAGCTGAATGAGGAACATATTTTAATGTTTTTAAATAACTTTCCCATTTCTGTAATTTTGCTGCTGAATATTTATTTTTACACCTTCCTGTTTAGGGATCTGACTGCTTTGCTAATTTCTCCAATATGTTCAATGAAGCTTCAGACAGACACTTGTTCTAGAATAATAAAACTCTGAAGAAGAAAAAGAGGAAGAACCCTTCAGGGCGTGGGAGAGCTTTAGTAAAGATGTAGTTTTTCATAAAGGAAGGACGACTGTTTCTATTTTTCTTGCCTTTGTTTTTCATGGCCTTCCTCTTCTGTAGAAAATAACCACAGGCGTTGATAACAAGATCATGACGACCAGAAACAGAAACACATGAAGCTGCAGATCTGCAGGGAGTTAAAGAGAAAACAGTTTGGTTTGGTAAATGTGGTGCATCTGATCCAACAGCTGATAACATTTATCTTTGCAAGTAACATTTAAATGTCAGCATTTCTACACATTTCTCTCCCTCTGTATTAGATATTGGATGTCTAAAGTTTGCAGCATAAAGAACCAAAGATGAAACCTTCCGCAGAGATGAGGTTGGTGGAGTAAGAATGTGGTTGTGGTTTTGCACAGGAAATGCAAAAGTTTCATTAAAAACTGGCTGTTTGGGAGTCGGCACTGAGACGTAGCAGTGAGTCGGTTTGACCCAAAACAATCGAAACTATCTGAACTGGCCTTTGAAATTCTCCTGGATCAAGATTATTATAGTTAAACTAAAACAAAATAACAAAAACTGAGAACATTTTGTGTTCACTGTAATAAATAACAGTAATTAATGGGGGAAAACCATAACAAAAAAACTAAATCATGCATTTATAAAACTAACTAAAACGTAATGAAATTATAGCTAAAATATCCTTTTGTTTACGTGTTTATGAGTCTATTGATATGAAACTGATTTTTGTTTCTCACACAAAAATGTACGTTGCTCTGTAATCATCCAGGCGGCGTTTACACTAATCACAAAACGGAAACAGCAAAACTTGAGAGAAATATATTAAACAATAAATTAATACATTTTTAAATTGGATCTTCTGTTAAATAGTCATTACCCAATCAATGTATGAATAATCACAGTACAATAATTTTTAGGTCAAGAATTAAAAAACTTAGAGCTATTACTATAACTAACAAAAACTAAACTAGAACTAAACAATATTTAATCAATAATAACAAATAAAAACTATCAAACACTATTTAAAACTAACTGAATTAGAGAAAAAGTCACAAAAATAAAATTAAACTACAGTAAAAATAAATAAATAACTATCACAACCTTGTCCTGGATGTTATGTAAACAAGATTATCTGCTCCAACTAAATCAGATTTTTTGCCATAAATGTTAAAACTAGCATAGCCACCGAAGACGATGGTAGAAAGATGATTGTCATGTAACAGTAAGTTGGTTCTCTGCCATTAGCATTGATTGACAGCACTAAGACCCGCCTCCTGGCTCTGATTGGTTGCATTTCTTCAGACAGCAATAGTAGCTCAGAGAGGAGGTGGAGGAAATCGATCTTTTCATAAATGAACTGTCTTATATTACACTGCGACAATTTCAACAAATATGGAAAAAGTGTTTCATACTTTAAGTTGCATACTGAGGGTTAAGGTCTTGTTCTTTCGATGCTTTCATCCACTGAGCTCTGATATTCTCTTTGTCCTTCAATAAACTAAAATGAATCCAAGAACCCCTAACAAAACTTTTTAAATGAATCAGATGTTGGTTTATCTTCTTTTGTTTTTGCATTTTGTTTATTTAATCGTGAGAGTTTTTAAATTTATTACTAATAGGTTTTTCCTTTAACAGCTCAGAATGTCACTGATGAACTTTAACAGACCCAAATCATCTCAACATCTACCAACATGACCAGATGATGAACCTGAAGCTGCAGCTGGTTTCTCAGAGAGTTTGATGGTTTCAGATGGAGAAGCAGAGAAACTCACTCTGAGTTGTTGCTGCTGTCGTTCTTGTTGTTGCGGTTGTGGTAGAAGCTGATGGAGAAAAAGTCTTCAGTTCTAACATGTTGGTCTTTTAAAGTTGATCTGTTGAAAATCTGAGCTTAATGATAAAACCAGAAAACTCACCTTCAATCACAAGATAAAAATCATCAAATAGAGTTCCAGCCCAGGTTTCATCTGAACGACACTGGTACCGTCCTGAGTCTGACGGTTTCAGGTCCGTGATGCTCACATGTAGAAGATCAGATTCAAAGATACTTTTTCTTTCATATCTGATGCTGAATCTGCCTCTCTGATCCGTATCTTCAGTTGTTTCAATGAGAATGTTTCTTCCTTCACATCTTCCCTTACAAAAAAATCTCTTCTCTCCATAGTAATTAAATTCACATGTAGCTGAGATACTTTCTCCTTCATTTCGGTAGAAGGTTTCATTAGTTTCTCCATCCTGCAGAGCTGCTGAGGAGAAAAAATTTAGTTACTGTCGCTGCAAAAGGGAATCAGAGGAAACATAGTTATGAATTTAACTGGATGCATTAGAATAAATCTCAGCTTAATAAACTAATTCAGCTAAAATAACTAAACAGGATCAATGATCTTCTAGTTTCCTCATAACAGCTGAAAATATCAATTGAGGAAGTTTGCAAAGTAAAGTTTTGAAGAAAAGCACTGACACATCGTTTTAGGTCACTTTTAGTGTTTGAGAAAAACTTAATGTTCCTCTCCGGTTTCACAGCCGTTTCCTGTGTTTATTTAATAGTCTGAGTTTTTCAGAGCCTACATTCTGGAAAGAAACCGACTCTGTGAAAGTGAAAGTTGAAAATGTGAGTTTTATTTTATTTTATTTCTACATGCAAATGCCTTCTATCAAGTTGTCCATTATTGCATAAAAACAAACAGGTTTTACATCCAGAAGTTTACAACATCAGCAAATTTCACCACAAAATGGACAGAAAGTAACAGATCAAATGGAGGACAAGTCAACAGAGTTCTATTTAAAATTGGTTTTCTAAAGAAATAAAAAGGTTTGCAATAGATAAAACAACTAAAACAGCTGGCTCCAAATATTTCAACAAGGTAGAATAAATCTTTTATATACCAGAGAAGTGAAGGGACGCAGGATTAGCCTGCATCCTCTGTGTATCATCCAAGTCATGGTTGGGTCGATTTCTGGTCTGGAGTCATTTGCTAAATGTCTTCTCCCTACTTCTGTATCCTATTTCTTGTCAATTTATTGTTCAATAAAGTCCACCAGTGCCACAAAATCTTATTTTATTTGTCTACGTAGAAGCTGAATGAAATAAAATGACATAAAATAATGTACTCACTGAGGAAGAAGAGGCAGATCAGAGTGAGACAGACCTTCATCCTGAGCCGCTGATGGATTCTAATTCTGCTTCTCTTCCTGCTTCACTGATAAACCAGGAACTTCTCCACAGGATGCAGTTCCTCCTCTGAACACCAGAGGGCACTACTACTGTTACTGCTTAGGCAAGGCAACTTTATTTATATAGCACCTTTCAGCCAAAGAAAATTCAAAGTGCTTGTACAGGAGAGCCAAAAACAACACACAACAAGAAGATAGTAACATAAAAAATTAAAAATCACAACTCTTTGACTATTTTAGTTGTGGAAAAAAACAGATTAACTGTTCCTATGAAGGCGTATTAGGATCATTTTAGGTGGAAAAAGGAGGAGTAAATAACCTCAGAAAAATCTCAAAAACATTCTAGAAAAAAAACTCAAAGTTTCTGAGTTTGAAAAGTGGAAAGTGTGCTGCAGAAAATTCAGAAAGTTTGGCATTTTGCTCAAAAATGTTCTAGGAAGAGCTTGGAAATTTCTGAGTTTCAAAAGTCAAAACTGTTCCACTTTTGAAAGTTTAACTCAGACTCATAAAGAATAAAGGAAAATCAGTATGTTATCTTATTCTATTTTATACTTATTTCTTTTCCTTAAAATAAAAAAATATTTATACAAAATAAGACACATAAAAGTAAGAGGGCAGAATAAACTTAAGTTTATACTTCTGCCTACTTCCTGTTCAAACCAATAATTGTCTAAATGTATATCATGATATTTGAATATGTTACACATAAATAAACAAAGTAAACTAAAAATATATTTTTAGCACATTGCAGGGAGAAAGGCAGAAAGCTCGGAGTTAATATGAAGCCTCCAATCAAACAATGAGAAACAATAATACATTTATAACCCAACGATTAGATCATATTTCAAACATCTGTAACATTCAAAAGAAGAACTTATTTGTTTATCTGAGTCTGAAAACCTGTCTCATAATTTAGCTCTTCTATAATCTAGAAAACTGTCCTGTATGTCTGATTTTTGGTTATTTTCTTGTGAAAACCTGAGACTAAAGGTTTCTAATCTTTGAACTTTGGGAGTTGACTTCAGCAACAAACTGAAGATGTTGATATTTGGTTGATATAAGAAAGTTTGTAATTACTAAAACAACTCTAAGTGTAACTTGTTCTAGTTTTCTACTTTACTAAACTCTTCAGCTGATTATGTCTTATCTGTAACGATGTTTTGTGTTTTTCTGATATCTGTGGTTCACTGCTGCTCTGATCTTTGTCTTAAGAGGCAAAGAGCCATTTTATTTTTTTTCTTCAACAGCTGTAAAATAATCAGACTTCAGAAAGTAGAAGACAAGCAAAACCCAAATAATACGATACATTTTGCTTTTACTGAAAACTAAAACTACTATATGTATAATGCTGGATGTTCTTGATGAGCTTTCAAACACATTTATGATTATAATTTTGAAAGGTTTGAAATAAACCAGGAGCTAAATGTATTCACATTTCAAACTGCATTTTACCACCAAAACCAAGAGGAAGAGACACAGGTCACAATAATTTGAATCAGAGACCAATTCATATTGATAGAAATAAAATAATGTACTCACTGAGGAAGAAGAGGCAGATCAGAGTGAGACAGACCTTCATCCTGAGCTGCTGATAGTTTCTAACTCTGCTTCTCTTCCTGCTTCACTGATAAACCAGGAACTTCTCTGCAGGATGCAGTTCCTCCTCTGAACACCAGATGGCACTGTTTTACTGAGTTAAAAATCAAACGTTGTATTTTCTCTTCAGACATAAGTTATTAAGGGTGTGTCCAGCCACACACGAACCGATTCCACTCATTAACATCCCGGTTCTGAAGAAAATCCAGTAAAATCCCCAACATACCATAGTGAATTTAGAATAATCAAACACAGATGACGATGTAGAAGCAGTAGTGATGGTTTCTGGACTCATTTTAAGAGATAAAAGACGAAACAAAAAGAAAAAGCGTTTGATAAAACAGGAGGGAGCAGCAGCTCTATTTGCTGCTCTATGATTTGGAGGTGAGTTATGTTTTCTCGTAGTTAACATTTTTAACCACATATAATAAACATATATACAAAATGACCTTTACATACAGTCATAAACATTTCACCTCCGCTGTCCACCGGACTCTCAGTTGCGCCATGTCAAGCGCAGTGACGTCACCGCGCTTTCTGATTGGCTACCTGTCACATTCAACAGGCTGAGTTCAAGTCAGGGAAAATCACACACAGCACCACGTAACACACCACACACTGCAGGACGTTGTAAGATTGTCGTAAAGGGAAATTTGGGGAAAAAATAAAATAAAATAAAATAAAATGAAATGCTTTAACTGGAACACTAACATGCAGAAGCCTTACCTGAAACATTAATAGCCCCATGTTTTCCAAATTAAAAGTACTGGAGATAAGTAAAAAAAAAAAAAAAGGTTAAAAGTTTGAGCTCACAAAGGATTTTATTTCCAGTAATGTTGCAGTGGTTCTCACTTCCTGTTCATAAACATAGACAAGTGAAACTATTATTAGTTTTTTTTATTGTAGAGTATGAAGCTAAAGTAGAGTATGAAGCATCAAACCACTAAATAAGTAATACAGTAATTATTGCAGAAAAATTGTAATTAAATCAAATTACATGCGGGTTGGTTCAGTGAAAATGATTTCAGCTATATTCTTCCTATGCCAGAGGTTGAGAGAACCAGAGTTTCACCCACTGGTCTAGTTAAAGTATCAGATGTTGCAATTCATTTTATCTCTGTGGTGAATATAAATGAGATGGGAATAAACTTTTATGTAAATAGTGAGGAGGCTTTTAAGTTAAAACAGGAAGAGAAACAGGGTTAGAAACCAGCAGCAGCTCAAGATGAAGGTCTGTCACATTTTGATCTGCCTCCTCTTCTGTTTTCCTTCAACAACCCAGCAAATAGCATATACCTGATTTATATCTATTTTTATTTTTCTGGATGGCAGATGAATAAAATAAAATGAAATGAAATAAAATGAAATGAAAATACTCACTGACATTACATACTTTAACTTTTTCAAGAAATAGAAACATCTATGCTCACGTTCTTAAATGTAGTTATTTAAACTTTGAAATGACAAGGCATTACTTATTTTCTTTTAAAGAGCATCAAATATAAGTTTAATTTTCGCCCAGAGAAACATTATTTTTTTGTGTCCTGCCCCAAATGGAGGAGTTTAAGTATCTTGGGATCTTGTTCACGAATGAGGGAAGAAGCTCAGTCATCCGGGAGGGACTCAGAGTAGAGCCGCTGACGTGCCTGGAACGCCTCCCTGGTGAGGTGTTCCAGGCACGTCCCACCGGGAGGAGGCCCCTGGGAAGACCCAGGACACGCTGGAGGGACTATGTCTCCCAGCTGGCCTGGGAACGCCTTGGGGTTCCCCCGGAGGAGCTGGAAGAAGTGGCTGGGGAGAGGGAAGTCTGGGCCTCCCTTCTGAAGCTGCTACCCCCGCGACCCGACCCCGGATAAGCAGCAGACAATGGATGGATAATTATCCTCTCAGTCATGTTCTTGAACTGTGGGAGGAAAACCAGAGTACCCAGAGAAAACACCTGCATGCATGGGGAGAACGTGTACATTTGATTCCACAGCGACTGTAAAACAACTTTTGGAAACATTTTTAGCCTCATTTTGTTCTGCTTAAAGTGCAGAGCAAAATGAGTGGAAATGGTTTCAGTTGCTGCAGCAGTTCTCACTTCTAGGCATAGAAATAGAGACGTGAGAGACGTTATTCTATTGATTATCCTTAAAATAAACTATTTATTCTGTTTCTTTGTACAGTAAAATGTACAAAGATCTGGAGCTGAAGCTTAATGAGCAGCATTGTTTTTACATAGAAAAAAACTTAATTCGACTTACATATTCAGCTACATTTATGCCTGTGGTTAGATTTGAACTGTGGTGAATAAAAACGAGAGGGAAGTAAACTTAGAGTTTAGAGGAAGGAGATGAGACGTTTCTGGTTCTGAAGTGAAGGAGGAAGAGAAGTGAAGTTAGAAACCGGCAGCAGCTCAAGATGAAGGTCACTTTGATCTGCCTCTTCTTCCTCAGTGGGTTTTCTTTATTTAATCTCCTGTTGATTATTTACCTAAAGTTTCCTGATTATTGATCACTATTTGCATCTGGATCATCTAAATTCTTGATCAGCCTTTCTCCTGTTGTGTGTCTGACATGTTTCTGTTTTTCACCCTAAATTGGTGTTAAATTGGAGATAAACTTTTCTGAACTTGCAGCTCACTTTTTAATATTCTGACCTGTTAGAAAAAAAGACACTGGTTAAGTTAGTTAACCTGCAGATTTATAAATGTATGGTTATTTGAACATTGAGATGATGAACATTTTTATTTTTATGTTTTAAAGAGCATCACACATAGATACCAAAGACAAAAAGTTTGTTCAGAATGAAAAATGTTTTTAATAAAAATATGCATCTAAACTAAACTCATGCTTTAATTGGAACCAAGTAAACAGTTTCACTCTTTGATGTTTTTATTCATTTTTCCTGCTACGTTGGTGCAGGTTAGTTTAACTGGTTTTCATTCGTCTCTTTGTGAATGAAAAGTTTTCCACAAGTGAATCCAGTCATGTTTTTAACATTTTGCTGTTTGTCTTTGAAGCAGAACTGCAGAATGGAGAACTTGAATCTGTTCAAGGAAGAATCTTCAGAGAGATGGAAGGAAAAAACATCACAGTTTCATGTTCATTTGCCGTCACTGGGAGTACAATGTACTTCTGTAAGACAGACTGCAGCAGAGAAAACATTCTTGTTGAGACGACTGATTACAGAGCCCAGAGTGGCAGATACATGATTGAATTTAACAAAACAGGTTTCGCATCATATGTTGTTTATGTGAGCATTACGGAGCTGAAAACGTCTGACTCTGGATGGTACAGATGCACTATGGGCAGAACCGGGATTCAACACAAGGATTTTAAAATCTTTGTCATTTCTGGTGAGTTTTTTCATTGTTTATTTTTAAAGTATCTTTACAGAGATCAAAACAAAACCTAAGTCAAATTTGTGTTTTATTATGATAATAACTTTGGGGGATCATTATTATTATTATTATTATTATTATTATTATTATTATAGCTGAATGTAGGTCTTTGGTTAGATAATGACATGAACTTCTAAGTTAAATAAAGTTGTGAATTGTGATCTTAAAGAAAAGCCAGAATTAATCAAGGCAAGTCACGTTGATTAGTTTTCTGGTTTTCATTTAGCTCAGATTTTCAACAGATCAACTTTAAGAAAGCAACATGTTTAAACTGTCATGAAGACAGAAATAAGTCATAAAGCGAGAAAAATATAGATTTTAACCTAGGTTGTTATGATTTTGTTTCATTCTTGCATCCTCAGAACTTTGGTTCAGAACCAAAATGTAGGTCAGGTATTTGGGACCTTCTGTCAGCTTTAGACTCAGATGTTCTGATTCTGTTTAATTTTTACAGCTACAACCACTCCAGAACCGAAGCAGACTCTGCAAACGTTTACATCAACATCATCTCCTGTAACAAGAGCAGCAACGTTAAGACAAAGTTTGAGATCTTCCTCCTCCTCTAAAATCTCCCAACAAACCAGAGCATCATCTGAATCCAAAGGTAAAATATCTGTTCATGCATTTATGGTGTTCATGATGTTTGTTTACTATACTTAATGTGCACTAGTATCTGATATGTTTATAAACCGATTATCTCAATAAATACACGTCATAATCCGTCTTTTAGACGTACTGAATGTTTCTAAAGCTCCACATTCAGTTAAATTTGAACAAAAAAAGTTTTATTTAGACCTCATTTTCCAACATAACTTTCTAAACCAATTAAAACCAGAACAACTAATCAGCTGACAAGTGACAGAGGCCATCAACAGTTTTACATAAAATATTTCTGTTCATCTTCACATAATTGATGTTCAGGATTATTTTTCAGCATTTTGGATGTTTTATTAGAATCAATATTTGTGTGGCTGATCTGGTTTTAATCATTTAACGTTATTATGAAGTAATTAGGAGTAGAAAATAACCCTCAGAGATAAGTCATGCATGAACGTCATTGTGGTATTTTTTAATGGTTTGATGAAGTAAATAAACTTATTTTAAATTTCCTGTGCAAAATCACAAATTATCTCTTACTTGCCCAACTTGGTCTCTGTTGCAGGTTTCATGTTGAGCTCTTTGTGCTGCAAACTTTAGACATCCACACATTTTAACACTGCATAGAAAAGATGTGAAGGAATGCCATCATTTAAACATTTAAATATTGCGTTTGCAAATTTCCACTTAGTTCTGACCAAACCAAGCTGTTTTCTCTTTAACTCTCCTGCAGGTCTGCAGCTTTATGTGTTTCTGTCTCTGGTCGTCAAGTTCATCTTGTTATCAACGCCTTTGGTTATTTTCTGCAGAAAGAGGAAGGCCATGAAAAGCAAAGGTGAGAAAACACAGAAACTGTTACGTCTGTAAATCAGACATTTCATCTCTCTGATCTGAATGTTTTTCAGATTCTGCTGTGGAAACTGAGAACGCTGCCGTCTCTCAGGTGAGTCTGAATTACAGTGTCAAACTCCAGTCCTGGAGGGCCACTGGCCTGCAACTTTTAGATGTGCCTCTGTTGCGCCACACTTGATAATTAGGTCATTAGAGAACTTATCTACACCAGAAGGAGGTGATTAAGCCATTTCATTCCAGTGTTTTGTACCTGTGGCACATTTAAAACTGCAGGATAGCGGCCCTTGAGGACTGGAGTTTGACACCCCTGCTCTAAATCTTTATAAAACACTTGAGTTTCATTAGTGTTTCTAAAACTCGTTTTCTTCCTGATCCTCTTCCTGCAGATCAAAGCAGAGAAGGAGGAAATGAGAGAGGAGAGACAGAACAAATCATCTGCTGACTAAATATCTTCAGTTTATTCCTGAACTAAGCTCAAAGTACCAATAAGGAACAGTTAGTCTAATGTTTTCACAACAAAATAACATAATGTAAAAGACAGTTTTTTAATAGGTTGTTCAGGAGCTAAATTACGAACCTGGTTTGCCACCTGGCTAAAAAATGTTCCTCTGTTGAAAGTTACAGAAAATGTTTGAAGGATCTAACTCTGGGCTGAAACCATTTATACGATAAACTTATTTTTCATGCATTAATTTTCTAGCAAGATAACACACAGGATGCTTATGTATGTATTTCATACTGTTCATTTATAAAGTTAAAGCCTCTTTTGCTTTTTTTTTTTTTTTTTGTTGTATATTTAGAAGTTTTCACACTGAAATAAGACAATCTATGTCAGGATTTAGTTGATGTGGAGTTTAGAAACCAGCAAATCAAATGATTATTTTGTTTAAAGTCCATCAGAAATATTTTCATTTTTATGGATAAACAAATATTGATGTTCCTATGTCGTTTACTGCTTCATTTTAAAACATTGCATTTCAAGGTTAAGCTAATATTATTTGTCTGATTTTGTTAATATTTTTATAATTGACCAGTAATTTTGTACACGATGTGTTACTGCCTCCTTTTCCTCCAACTGCACCAATATTGCTATATATCTTAAACTGTACGACCAGGTGAGTGAAGTGGTCCAATCTGGGTTTTTTAATTATTATTATTTGAGACAGTCAACTAAGGTTAAGCCACACCTTCCACCTAATGTTTCTAAGCAAATCATTGATCTGTTTGTTACCTGTAGCTTGAATTATTGCAACTTGTATTTTCTTGTCTTCTGTTTTCTGTCTCCAGCAAAATTAGCATATTATTCCAGTGTTGGCTTCCCTTCAGTGGCTCCATGTCTATTAAAATTTTACATTTTTACTCTTTGTTTTCAAATTATTGCATGGTCTTGCCACTAGTTTTAGTCTCATTTGGCTGACCTTTGGACTCTATCTGCTGATTTCTCTTCCTTCTTCACTGATAATCCGAGAAGGACCTCGCTGCAGCAAACAGAAAGTGCGGGACGGACCACTGTCAGTCTCATACCTTATTTGGAAATGGGACCAATGCACTCCGGAAGTGAAGGGGGCGCTATTTCCTATATTATCCGCGGCATTCCGTTTTTGTTTTCTTTTCAAATCTGTGATATATCGTCACCGTTAGGAAGGAGTTTCACTCTCAGCATGTACTTGAACTTCTCTCTTTTATTTACTTCAGCGCAGCTCACAGTTTTTAATAAATTTCGTATCTTTTTGTGTATTTCTAAATCTGCTCCTCAGTTACATCTTTTCGGGCCTGATACTGCCTCTAGTGGCGTGGCAGTGGTAACACAACTAATATAATTACATTACTAAATCTGAATACCACAACATCTTTATTATTATTAATTCTGGCATTACTGGAACCGTAAAAGACAAAGTCCCTCTTAAAACACCATACCTTTTCATTTCCTTTAGGAAGTAGAGCTAATTAAATGACATAAACAAGACCAGAAAGTGGTTCCAGTTTTAGTCCTGTTGAAACTGTGGCTAATTTTAAATACCTCAGGTCATTCCTGGACAGTCAGCTCAATTTTGCTGAAAACAGTGGCTATATTTTTAAGAAATGTTTCCAGAGACTCCATCTTTAAAGAAGACCCAGTGATTTTGGGGTTACATAGCTAGAGGTAGTGTACTAGGTAGAGGTTGTTGAGTTAAATTGTTAAAACTTAACATTTTAACTTGAGTTTTAACTCATCTCAAGTTTTAGCTGTTGAGTGTTTTAACTTTTCATCTGGTTTGGTCACATGAGCTGCAGACTAACAGACAGTGATGGCATAGTTACTTTTTAAAAGTAACTTTAATCGGATTACTGACTACTCCTAGAAAAAAGTAACTTAGTTAGATTACTGACTACTTGACTAAGTTACATCAAAAGTAACTTTATTAGTTATTTTCAGCAGCTGTTGACAACCGCCCTCCACCACCTCGATATAAAAATGACATTGAGGTTTGCCAAAACGTAGTTTATTGGAAGTGTATTTTAATGGAACATCAACAACGTATTTCTCAAAAGCTGAACTGAAAGCAATTACACATTACAAAAAAAAATTGTCTTTCTTGACTTCACTAAAATACAATTTTTAACAAAAAATAACACTTTCTTCAATTTATTAAACATAAGTAGTTTTTTAAATAAAAACTATAATAAAGATGAAGTCTTTCTTCATTAATACTGTAATGACAAAACTTAACATGGAACTTGTTCACAGCTTTGGAGCAGAAAGGAGTGGATTTAACAAAATCCACTCCTGTTAAGTGTGGATTTAACTCCTGTTAAATCCACACGGTGTTAGCCGTGTGGTATCGGCTGACACCACATGATACGTGGTGTCAGCCGATACAACATATCGGCTGACATGTCCTCTTTTGTAACTCTGGGCTAGTCTTATGTTGTAATCCCATTTTATGAGTGAAACAGTGGAGTGGGACGGGTAAACCAGTGGTTGTACCTCATTAACAATAGTTTTTCAAACTTCCTGTCAGAAAATCTGTTTCTTCTAGGTGTGAGCACCAAACATCCAAGACTAAAAAGCCGCTCTACGGGAGCACATGATGGGGTTGGAGTGTTATACTTCAAGAAAATTTCAAAAGAAAATAAAAACGGGAGGCCGCGGATAATATAGGAAATAGCGCCCCCTTCACTTCCGGAGTGTAATGGTCCCATTTCCAAATAAGGTATGAGACTGACAGTAGTTCCTCCTCTGACCATGAGAGGTCACTCTTCTCCAGCTTTTACTCCAATCTGCAAGCAAACATTTTTTTCTCTGCAGATGAATGGAAATCAGTTGTCACATCTATTTTTATGTTTTTACTTACATAAAATTTTATGTTTTGTTGTTTATTTAATTTTGTTTCTTCCTTTTAGTGGCTGAATGTTAACACTGAAAAATAAAAGGGGATTTCTAAGCAGAATTAAGGGTCATGTTTATTAAACAAATAAAATTATACATTTTTAAACACTGTCACGGTTGATGTAAAGTAATAGCGGAATAAAGAGGAACTGGATCCTCTTTATTGCAGCCGCCATGCTTTCCGTCTGTCCGAGGTGCAGCGTATATGACGCCGTCTCCATGGTTACCACAGAGTGCACTGCTGTGCAAGTTGGTGGTATGTTTGGAAAAATGCACCTCGGAGTAATCGAAGCTGTCACTTTCAACCTGGAGGATGACAGGAACAGAAATTACACCTTAAAGATTTTTATGTGTTTATTTATAATTATATTGTAATATGATTATTTGTCATTCTCTAAATACAAAGCAAATACTTAAATATTTGATATTTTTCCTTCTAAAGAAAATTTTCAAATATTTAATCAGGAAATCAGAAATTACATTCATCTGACGAAAAGCATTCCTGCTGATCTGAAACCACAACAAGAACTACAAGAAGATCCAACGTCATAAAATGAGTCTGAATAAAGAGATGAAATCCTAAAACTGACGATGTGATGCACAGAAGAAGGTGAATGATGAATTTAACGATATAAATGCACAAAAATGATGAATAAAAGTTTCCTTTTCATGCTAGCTTCATAAAAAAAGGTGTTTTTTTAATGAAAACTGAATAAACAATCATGTTTGACTTTAAATATTTACATTTGTAATTACATTTTCATGGGGAAAAAATTACTTTCACAAATGTAACCGAATGAAATACTTGAATTTCAGAGTTTCCTTACTGTGTTTTGGGTTTCAGTTTCCCTCTTTACTCTGTTGGGCTGCAGGAAAAAAAAAATGTTTTGTTCAGATTATTTCACAAATAGTGAAAAAAGCCCAAACAGATTCTTTACTCAGACGCACCTTTATGACGGTAGCATACTCTGTTCCTGCTGACGGCTCTGCAGAACCTGATGCACACAAAACAAGAATTTGATACTATGAGACACTGAGGTTAGAGGAGCTCTGTTGTTTTTTATTGCTGCGTTTTGTCGTTTATTGTTATTTTATCTAAAACTGATGCAGAAATTCATCTTTCAGCTGGACAATGATCCCAGAGCTACACTGGATAGGTCTAGCTCCAAATACATTCACATCTAGTCTAGCTTAACAATTTTAGCCAAATCTTTTGTTTGTATAAGTCTTTTTTTTTTCATTTTGAATGAGCTGCTATTCTCTAAAAAGTAAGAAGTCCAAACTACAAATAGCAATCAGAGAATCATTAGGACTGATTTTCCCTCCATCCAGGACTTTTACATGTCTAGAGTTAATAAAAGAGAAGCTAACATCTCTGCAGACCGCACACATCCTGGACACGGCTTCATTTTGTAAAAATGAGAACACTGTGTTAACAGTCAACAGGAAGATGAGGTTGGATTATTGCACTAATCCAACCTCATCTTCCTCTCTTGTAAACCATTCTATATCTACATATTTACAAAAGACGTGTTTTTGTTTCCTCTTTTTATGTTTATATTTAAATGTGGAACCGGGGTGGCGTTAACCAAATATTTTCTGTCTTTTACAGGGTTTTTTTAAACAGCAACAGAAATATCTGATGGCCATCCATCATGACTTGACTTAACTAATAACAATAATCCTATTAAACATATTCTGATACGTTTGGGCAGCTGAAACTGGTAGTTCCAGTCAGTCCGTAGCAGTGAGTCAGTGAAATACATTTTCTCCTGAAGTGATGTTAGCATCTTGAAACTCACCTTTATGCTGTTGGAATCTTCTGTATTTGATGAAAACCAGAAGAACTGCAGCCAAAACGATGATCGTGATGGTTAGAACCACACCGACAGAAAGCAGAACCCCTGCAGGGACATTTAGAGTTTAACAGAGTTTCATCGGCTCTGCAAAGCTGCAGACATGAACAGGTATCGTACCTGAAGGTGGCGCTGATGTGTTGGAGTGTTTGGTGGTTTCAGAGGAGAAAGGAGGAGAAGAGAAGCTCAGACTCCCTGTTGATGTTGCTGTTGGGGAAGCTAATTGGAGATAAATAATTATAGTTTTGTTTTATTAATAAGCAATGTATTGATATTTTTATTACTGTTGCTGCACCATGGAAAAAATATGCAGTTTCTCTTTTTTCATATTCATTTAATCTCATGACAGCAAACATAAAATTTCTACACTATGTAAAATGTCAAAAGGTCAACAAAACACACAACAGACCAATTACATTTTCAACAGCGCAACCAAATAAATCCTAAATATGAACTATTGTATTGAAATGTTTGGGGAATCAAAATGTCTCAGATTTTAAACACGTATGACCAAATCTAATGTGAGATATTTTGAAAAGAGAAAACAGAAAAACTCTTTCTCTGCCTGCAGTGCAGTGATAATCCAGTAGATGGCAGAATACAAGTTTCAAATCGTATACAATTGGTCTTTGGGTAAGTATTGATCATGGTATAAAAAATAGAGACCACAGAAACTTATGTATCATTTATGATACAAATGGAGATATATTAAACTGTGATTTCCTCCTTACCTTAGTCATGAACAATTGTTTTATATTTTTTGGTAATTTTTTATTTTTGGATTTATAAGTAACTAGAACTGTCTGTACCTTCACTATGTGAATTCATTTTAATAATTTAAAGTGTACAAACACTGAGTTAGTGTTTTCTAAATATCCTGCCTTCTGAATTTTTCTTACTGGTTTTTTTTTAGTATTGTTAACATACTGTAGTAGTTTTGTAATTTTTGCCCTAGATCTCTGCACAACAACTTAAATAAGGTACATTTCTTTACCATTTAATTTTTGGTGCATCTTTTGTTTTGTTTTTTCTTAAAATTTGGTGAAAATTGCAGTGAAAAAAACTCACCAGAGATGACAAAGATTTTAAAATCCTTGTGTTGAATCCCACTTCTGCCCAAAGTGCATCTGTACCATCCAGAGTCAGACGTTTTCAGCTCCGTAATGCTCACATAAACAACATATGATGCAAAACCTGTTTTGTTAAATTCAATCATGTATCTGCCACTCTGGGCTCTGTAATCAGTCGTCTCAACAAGAATGTTTTCTCTGCTGCAGTCTATCTTACAGAAGTACATTATACTCCCACTGATGGTAAACGAACATGAAACTGTGATGTTTTTTCCTTCCATCTCTCTGAAGATTCTTCTTTGAACAGATTCAAGTTCTCCATTCTGCAGTTCTGCTGCAAAGACAAACAGCAAAAAGTCACTGAAAGTATTTTACAAACCAGACTGAAGATATGCAGATTCACTTCTCTTCACTGTTAAAAATATGACTGGATTCACTTGTGGAAAACTTTTCATTCACAAAGAGACGAATGAAAACCAGTTAAACTAACCTGCACCAACGTAGCAGGAAAAATGAATAAAAACATCAAAGAGTGAAACTGTTTACTTGGTTCCAATTAAAGCATGAGATTAGTTTAGATAAATTCAAAGTATATTTTTATTAAAAACATTTTTCATTCTGAACAAACTTTTTGTCTTTGACTGCTTATATGTGATGTTTGCTGAAAAAGAAGAATGTATCTATGTGTGATGCTCTTTAAAAATATCAAAATAAAAATGTTTCTTCATTATCTCAACGTTCAAATAACCATAAATTTATAAATCTGCAGGTTAACTAACTTAACCAATGTCTTTTTTTCTAACAGGTCAGAATATTAAAAAGTGAGCTGCAAGTTCAGAAAAGTTTATCTCCAACTTAACACCAATTTAGGGCGAAAAACAGAAACATGTCAGACACACAACAGGAGAAAGGCTGGTAAAGAATTTAGATGATCCAGATGCAAATAGTGATCAATAATCAGGAAGCTTTAGGTAAATAATCAAAAGAAGAATTAATAAAGAAAACTCACTGAGGAAGAAGAGGCAGATCAAAGTGACCTTCATCCTGAGCTGCTGCCGGTTTCTAACTTCGCTTCTCTTCCTCCTTCACTTCAAAACCAGAAACGTCTCATCTCCTTCCTCTAAACTCAAACTTTACTTCCCTCTCGTTTTTATTCACCACAGTTCAAATCTAACCACAGGAACTGTTCGGTTTGCATTTCTCATTAACAGAAATAAAATAATAAATCACCAAATGATTTATTTAATCAGACCTGAAAATTATTGATATCTAAAAGGTCAGTTTTGTGAACAAACATCAGAAACTTTAACTAGACCAGCAAATCAAACTCTGGTTCTTCAAATCTCTGGCATAAATGTAACATAACTTAAATAATTCTGACTGAACCAACCTAAATTTAAAAACAAGAGAAGAATTGGTTTATAACACATGAGACCACTTGTGTTTTACCAACTAGATGGAGTCAGTTTAGTTTTATTTTTTATCCTTTTTTTAATAATTGTGTTGTAGTTTCCTTTGTTTTTGTTTGTCTTTATTGTATTTATTGAAAAAATGCGTGTATTTAACTCATTTTAATTTTGCTTGTATAACTTTTGTTTGTTTTTAGCTACAAATTACTAATTATTCAGGAACAACAGATGAAAAATAACCTTTTGGATAATTCTGGTACTTTTACAAAAATGTAATTGTGCCTTGTTCTTATAATTAATTTAATCAATTAAATTAAATATAGAGCTCTGGAAAAAATTAAGAGAGCACTTAAAATAATCAGTTCCTCTGATTTCACTTTTCATAAGTATATATTTGAGTAAAATGAACATTGTTCTTTTATTCTATGAACTACTGTCAACATGCAAGCAAAAATTTTCCATTTATTTGCAGAAAATGAGAAATGGTCAAAATAACGAAAATAATGCAAAGAAAACAAGTTCATATTCATTTAGAAACAACAATACTAATGTTTTAACTCAGAAATCAACATTTGGTGGAATAACCAAGAGGTTTTCAATGGGGCTCTTCATTTTCTCCACAGCTGAATATGTAAGTCGAATTAAGTTGTTTTTTAATGCAAAAGCAATGCTGCTCATTCAGTGCATGACTCAACATTTTACTGTACAAAGAAACAAAATAAATAGTTTATTCTAAGCATAATCAATAGAATAACGTCTCTCACGTCTCTATTTCTATGCCTAGAAGTGAGAATTGCTACTGCAACTGAAACCATGTTCACTCATTTTGTTCTGCACTTTTAGCAGAACAAAATGAGGCTAAAAATGTTTCCATAAGTTGTTTTACAGTCTCTGTGGAATCAAATTCACACGTTTTCCCTATGCATGCAGGTGTTTTCTCTGGGTACTCTGGTTTTCTTCCCACAGTTCAAGAACATGACTGAGAGGATAATTAGTCTTGCTAAATTGCTCTTCACCAATGCTGCAGCAAGCATGTCAAGTTGCATCAGTTCCTTGAATAAACGTCTGCCACATACAGAAGAAACGACACGTAAAAGAAACTGTTCAACTTTAGCAGGAGGAAGTTTGTTTTTACCACAAAGTAGAAGAGAAGTGGGCAGTTTGGGTTTAGTTCTTTTAGTTTCATGTTAACTTTAAACTATTATTCTGTGCTAACAGACAAACCAACACACAGCCACAACCTGAGTTGGTTAAAACCACAATGTTAGATTTAATCCAGTGATATCAAATAAGATTGTGAAAACCAGGCTGGTGCAAAATCAAGTAATCATAATAACACATTTAAAATAGAAATATGTAAAGTTTATTAACAGATATGAGCAATACAAAAGTACTTGGCAAAAACACAAAATATTACTAAGTACTTTGGTTTAGTTTCTGGTACAAATATCTCAGTACACTTGAAATAAGACAAAACTAACTTACAAGTAACATTTCAGTGAGATATAAGAGCTTGTTCTAAGTCATTAAATCCTTAATCTTGATGAAGAATACTATTTCCACTGGTTATTTCACTTATAACAATACATTTTCCCATGTTTTAAGTGAAACTAGAACTTGTTCCTTGTTGATTTAAAGGGTTTGCATTAAACAAATCCATAACATGTTCATTTCATTTGATCTTTTTCAGGAGGAAACATGCAGAATCAGGCGTGATAATAAGTAGAACATACAGTAGTTTTATCCTCAACACACTAACAATATCTGTAAATGAAGCCCTGCAAGAATAAGTGAGTAGTAATCAATAAATAGACATTTTGTGCTTTTTAATCTATTAATTTAAATGTAAATTTGTGAAATTTTTCTCTACATATAACCCAGAAAATCCTTGAAATACAAAATATTTAAAACCCTTAGAATAATGAAAAGAAAGATTCTTCATCAAATTGTAAAGATTTATTTGGATTATCCAGAACAATTTTAAAATTACTTTAGCATTTTATACAAATCAGATAATGTCTGCTTCTATTTAACTTATGGGATGCCACAAGGTTCGGTATTGGGACTTAAACCATTTCTTAAATAGAAATGATTCTTCAAGGACAAGTGAAAGGCAATTCTCACCAACTTGTCAGCAATATTCAACTTTGCTGCTCTTTCAAGACGAGGACAAGTTGTATAATTCATCTTCATGATCAAAAACGTGACTAAGATCATAATTTGGTAACTACCTGCAGAGACGTGTAGAGGAAATGTCGGTTTCTGGCCTGAAGCAACACGTCTCATCGTGACAATGTGGTAGTTTTAGAAGGAAGCAGCTACTCAAGGTTCAAAAGGTCAAAGAAGCTGGAAAAGGTTTTCTGGAATGAGATGGAAACTTGTGTGATGAGGTCAGAGTTATAAAACCATCCATCCATCCATCCATCGTCTTCCGCTTGATGGAAGGATGGATGGATCCTTCCATCCATCCTTCGGGGTCGGGTCGCGGGGGTAGCAGCTTCAGAAGGGAGGCCCAGACTTCCCTCTCCCCAGCTACTTCTTCCAGCTCCTCCGGGGGAATCCCAAGGCGTTCCCAGGCCAGCAGGGAGACATAGTCCCTCCAGCGTGTCCTGGGTCTTCCCCGGGGCCTCCTCCCGGTGGGACGTGCCCGGAACACCTCA
>CAEGAG010290639.1:0-11317 GCA_903067065.1 Brachyrhaphis terrabensis
TTTTTCTGCTTCACTAGAATAGGATATTTTTAGTTTTGGCAATGTGGCGGATGTGAGAGGAGGAAGTCCTACTAACCTGTTAGTTTTAGATGACTTTACATTATTATTGAAGGCCCAGCTAATGGCATCCAGAGACCAAGCAGTTTGGCAGGAAATCTTGTTTTCAGTTTGCTCAATGTTGCTAGTAAATATGAAAAGCTGTTCCCTGATTCTGATGTTTGAGGCGATGATGCAGCGTAATCCTCTGAATGTCTTTGTGTCAGAAATGATTTAAGCTGCTTGTCTGAGTTCTCCTGTCAAGAAGCCTTTCAAATGATTTCGGATCAGCCGATTCCGCTCCATTCTGCCGAGTCAACACAGGAAGATGTTAATCAGTTGACGGCTCAGTCAGTTACTTAATAGCGAAACAACTAAACAAACCAGTGCAGGTTTCTCCGCTGCTGCTGATCACTAAAGAAAATATGATCCAGAATGACAGAAGCTGTTCAGGACTACTGCTGAATACTTCTGCAAAGCCCAGATCCTCGTTTAGACTTTAAAAAATAGGTTTTCAATGCATCAGATCCAAGTTTGTCTTCAAACATAATTAGTTTTTGTGTAGAATGATCCTTTGTTTGTCTTTTAGGAGTAACATTTATTTGTGTCAAAAAGAAATTGACGGTGAAATAGAGCAAGCAGTAAACATAAGAAATTAATAGGCTAAAATTATTACACAACTGACTAAGTTGTGCAATTATTCCACAACAACAAATAATTACACTCAAAGTACTTTGAGTATTACACTCAATACTCAAAGTAATATCCTTTGTTCAAAAAGGATATCAGAATAGAAATATCCTTTAATATCCCACAGTTGGGAAATTCAAGCAGGAAGTTAAAAGGTTGAAGCTCAAAGATTAAAACTTCAGACTGTTCAGAAAGGGCCATATTTAGAACATAATAAAATAAAACTGTAGGTTTGGGGAGAAGATGCAAGTCTTTCAGATGCAGCAGGGTTTTCTAAACCAAACTGAGAAAATGCTGGTTCTTTATGTTTCTAAGGGTGTTAACCTCTCTGGGTCAAAAGGACCCACTTATGCATCAGAGGGTTAATATATGTTCTCACTACTGAAAAACTTAAATATTTCATACGATTTATTTAAATATGAGTTGATTTTACGGATGTCTGATGCTCCCCACCTCATTCTTTCCCTGCTTGTGTTTCGGACTCCCTGCTGCTGTGCAGATGATGTGTGAGGTGATGCCCACCATCAGCGAGACCGAAGGACCCGGCGGCGGGAACGGCGGCGGCCGCAGAGGCTCCGGGTCGCCGCTGCAGTCTGACTCTGAGGGTCACTTTGAGTCGTTGATGGTGTCCATGCTGGAGGAGCGGGACCGGCTGCTGGACACGCTGAGAGAGACTCAGGAGAATCTGGGCCTGACTCAGAGCAAGCTGCATGAAGTCAGCCATGAACGGGACTCCCTGCAGAGGCAGCTCAACACTGCTTTACCACAGGTGGGTGGAGACGTTATAGCAGGTAGTAGCATAAATGTTGATCCGACATTAATATCTTGACACCACAGCGGGGGGTTAGTTTGATCTGACAGTGATGTTTATAATGTTATAACTGCATGACATTAGGTGCAACATCTGCATGTTTTCTTCTTTAGTCTCCAGCTGCGTTTCCATTGACAATATATCTGCACGTTTTGACATTTTGAAAGTAAATTTGCTTAATGGAAACAGCAGTTTTGAAAAACATGTTTTTTGATTGTGGTTGCTGTTTTTTTTGTTTTTTTTTGGACGTATTGAAATTGGGTTAACAAATCACTCACTTCACGTGATAAACAGATGCTGCCACTGGCGGAAACCACGAAGAAGATGACGACAGGAATAGTAGTAGTAGAAGGATGATGGTGCGGCGTGTTTTTTAACAACTTATTGCATGAACAAACATATTCAAGTGTGATTTTAATTCCATTTTTCATTTAATGGAAACACCAGAGTAGTGAAAGTGATGTTTTGACATTGAGGGAATATTTCTTTACTAGAAACCCCCAAATATAAAGGTTTCATTGGGACCTTTATATGTACGAAGAAAATGCAATTAATTGCGTTAAAGTTTTTAACAAGTTAAAATTATGTAATTAATTAATCAAACTTAACACATTAAAGTCCCGGAACTGCGCTGGATGCGTTTCTAGCATACGCAGTCTGGATTCATTAACTCCATTCAGTTCCTTGTGATATTGTTAATGAATACATTAATCCTCCAATGATAACTCTGCAATTTATTGCACAACCCAGCACTGGACTTGATTTACACCAAAAAAATCATCAGGAAGTCAAAGTGGATAAAAAGTTTGTCACTGACGCCTCATGAATTAAAGCTCAAATCTGGTCCTAAAATGTAATAATTAATGAAGATTCAAAGGAAACTGTTGAACATGGTGCTTTTTTTTGCACCATTTTGCATGAAATTAAAGTTAATTAAAATTAATGACCCTCTTGTTATAAATTAGTGATGGTGTTGCTTCTGTTTCATCTCTTTGCATAATGTGCTGCAGAACTTGTGACCCGGCCTTCATCCATCTGTTCTGTGGTCTTTGTTAGATGAATTACTCATGTTTTTCTCATGCAGGGTTTTATTTTCATAACGAAGGGTTCAGGTTTCCTCCTTTAAATTATGCAGAGGAGATCACAACAGAAAGTCTGTTCATCCGTTACTGTTGCACTTCTGGCTGAGTGTTTCTCCATTAGAACACAGTTACCATCCAGGTGAGGCTTTTCTTGGTTCATGTTTGACTAAACAAGACATGGACGTGACAGACCGGTAGCTGTCCTAGCTATGAATAGAAAGTATTCCTCTGCAGACAGGAGGGACCTCTGTGGATCTGTAGGAAGGGATGCAAAATTAAGGCTGCAGTCCCACCAGCCCTGTTTAGTCCACCTTAATCCAACTCCAATCCATTTGCCTTGAAAGTCTGGTTCGTTTGGGGAGGTGTGAAAGCTAATCGGACTCTGGTCCTCCAAACTTCGGTCTGGGTTCAGTTGAAGTGAACTCTGGTTCAGTTTGAATGCATATGTGAACGCCAAGTGGACTGGAGATTATGCCAAGAGCAGGAAGTAGACTACAGCCCAAAGCATTCTGGGTAAATTTGATCAAAGCTAACGCGCTAGTCTAGAGAAATGGGCTAAAGACTAAAGAGAAATCACACTAAAACACTAAAATTTGACTCTTAAATTTTAGTTTTCATTTGGTGAAGAAGGAAGTTTGTCAGTGTCTTCTTCTGAGGTTTTCTTGTTTCCTTCAGTGGTTCTTGGTGCAGCACCCCCACAGGTGTGGAGGGGAACAGGTTGGTCATAGGGTTTGATTAGTTTGACTGAGAGCAGAGAGAAAGAACCACAGCAGCTGGAGATGGAGCAGATGATGCAGTTTTAGTCCCGATAGAACAAAGTCTTCTGGACTATCAGGAGGGAAAACATCCTAAAGCTTAATGGAGATGAACGGGTAATGCTAATGGGTCAACAAACTATCATGAACTGGGTGGAAACAGAAATACATTTTAAATCTGCTGAACTGTGGACAGCTTTTTCCAGCCATTGATGATGAATTAGGGATTTAGCTAGAGTGAAAAGCTGAATAAAGTTATTGGAGACACTTTCATTTATTTGCATGTTAAGGTTTTATTGGGCTGCTTTTAGAGATTGAGTTCAAGTCTGCTTTAATGTGGCAGGCGAAACGAGAATACTCAAAAACTATTACCCTTATCAAAACAATAGTATAATTCATTTATGCTACTACTATTCAGTTTTTATTGCACTTTGATGTCGTATAAAACTTTATTAAAACAGTTTTTCCTCTGTTTTTCTCAGGTTGCAGAGCTTTCTTTGTCTTTCGTGTTAAATCTGAAACTCCGATGTTACTGGAGAGAAATTAATAAAACTTGACAGAAAACAGAGTCTTTATATGTTTTTTACAGGCCAAGTCCAGGTTCCTTAATCCCCTCCTCATGTTACCCACGCCTCAGAATATTCACATGCTTCAAATAGCAGAACAAACACTCAGTTTAAAACAAATTGGAGCTGTGTTCAACATATTTGATAAAACGTTGATTTCTTCCTACTTTTCACATGTTCGTCCTGATAATCTCCCTGTGGGTTTCTGATAATCCAGTAGCTTTTCTCTTTACAACTGCAGTTGTTTTCAAACCTTAATCCAAAATAGACTTTATGGCATCCAAACGTTTAACTCATAAAAGACTTAAATAATACATGTTGGATGTGAAGTTTAAAGGGTTTGTTATGGAGGAGGAACAGGTTGGAGCTGATTGACTGACATGTTTCATGCATTCGGTGCCATGCAGGGCTGTAGGTGGAGGGGAGGCCCAGGTTTTCCTCCGGTTCCCTCCCTCTTGGTGCGTACCCTTTGACTGGAATGCAGAGACATTCCAGCCTGACTCGCTCACATGTCAGCAGCTCCTGCAGGGCCTCAGAAACAGATGATTTCTAGTGTTTGTTTATTGCAGGTTGTTACGTTCTGCTGCTGGTTTCAGCATCTACTGTCTTCAGTCAACCTGTCGTTATAAAGCACTTCTCATGCAGTCAAGTGGAGCAGAAAGAGCTTTAAAGAGGCGACAGACACCAGAGATTCAGTAACCTTTTTTTCATTTAATGTTTTTTATGCACGTTTTGATGTGCTTAATCAGAAAAAGGTGAAAATTTGTACTTGAGTGGTTTTTGGATTTTCTTAAAAGGATTTAATGCTTTAAAGAGGAGATGGAGACACATTTTCAGAATAAATTCTGATGTAGGAAACATTCCCATCCACTGGTGGGTCTGCCAGAGGCATGAAACTCTGAAAAGTTTCCCTCAATTTTTCTGAGATTGGAGATTTTTACTAGTTTGCAGCCTCACCTTCCTGTTCATTACAGCCATATATCAATATGTGATGAAATTACTCTTTGGTTGATTCACTCAAAACCAGTCAATGGAAACATACCTGATTTGCATTTTCTTGGCTAAGAACCACAAGAGTTTAAAAAAAAAAAAAATCTGTTTCAGGCTCTAGAAAGAAAACCAGAACCAGCCAGATTCAGAATCTGCAGATCGGACCTCGAAGAAAAACTGAAATCAGAAAAGCCTGATTAGTTTCTGTTTTCTGCTAATTTAAAACTTGTTTTCCAGGGTGAGAAGCTTTTACTCCCAGAGAGAACAGGAAGTGAAAGAGACTTCTTGTAACTGGTGAAAAGTCATCAGAGTTGTTACATAATTTTAATAAAACCAATGCTTGGTTGTTGGTTTTTTTGGTATTTTCTCCCCTCTCTGACTTGAGATGTCTGCTGTGACACAAAGGCATGAATGGAGAGTGGCCTGTGGTGATATGGAGAGACAAAGGCCGGCTTGTTCCACTGAACATGAAAGTCACAGTGTGTTGTCCTTTAACCAAATGTTACTAACTTCAAAAGAAGCTCAGTCTGAACACCTGACAGAGAAACGCTGATCTCTGCTGGATCAGAAAACCCAAATTATTATTTCCTCTCAAACTTGAACCGAACTCTTTTGACCTGTTCTTCTTTTTCAGATACATGAGAGCCTCTAAACGGTTGAGTGAAAGTCAAACCCTCTGGTCAGACAGTGTTGGGTTTTTGTTGTTTGAGCAGCCATCTTGCTATTTATCAGGACAAGCACTGATCTCTGAACCGTCTCTGTTTGGGACCAGTTGCAGCTTCACAAAGGCCTTTTTTTGCAGCTTGTGTGACTCAGCTGCTGTGTAAACAAGGACAGACACACAGTGATGTAATGACACGTACTACAGAGCGCATAACCTTTGTGCACCACAGCCTTTCTTCTACCAATAATGTTGTTGGTTAAAAATAGAGTTAAACTATACCAAACACTAGGTTTAATTATTCTAGTTCTGTTTTTATTTTTCTCCAGCCAGATGCATTTTGGTTGCTGATCTTTTCAGAGTCACTTCAGTTTATGCAAATCTGATCATCCAGAACAGGATGTGAGAAACTAAATCTGTCGGTTTCTATTTAAGCTAAATCAGCTGCAGGGACCTGAAGGCTTGGAGCTAAAATTCTACTTGAACTGAAACAAACCATCAGTTGAGGTCAGTTAGTTTCTTCTCATTGCAGTTTTTCCTCAGCATGTCTTTAAGTTTTGGTCATTTTGGTTTGATCAGGGTTTATAATCTGTCATATTTCAGAAGAATCAGCTGATCCAATATGAATGAAAACACGGTGAAATACAAACTCTTCAGAAAATAACAAACTCATATCTGCAAGTTTTGCAATTTTCAACTAATGGCTTCCCAAAACTTCTATTCTTCCCCTTTTGTGCATAAATGTTGGTCCAGAAATGGTCAGATCTCATTCTTGGTTTGCTAGAGGTTCTGGATTACAGCTGCTTACTTTCAAAGAAATATTCACATCATAGACAGGCAGAAATGATTATGAAAAAACCCCAATTTGAACACTTTTTGCCATCTTAATTTACTGTCACTTGGTAACATGATTGATGATTTTTAGACCTCTGGAGTCTTACCTTTATTTTCATACCAGAACTATCCAACAAACCTTGTTGTTTCTTAGATGTATTAAATTAATTTTCATTTTTGAGCAGATCTTCAAACAGAGACCCAGGACTGCAGTTTTAATTGTTCAGTCGTTGTGTTTGGATGGTTGGTTAACCAGTTTTTTTGTCGCTGACCGGTTTCTGGAGGTGGGCCGTCCCCCTGACAGGGGAACAGATGCTGTCTGCACCGTGTCGCGTTTCAGCGCACGCTTTAAGCTTTTAAGAACGGCTAAAGTCACTTTGCAGGAGGTAGGAAGCCTGTTGCTTCTCATCTCACCTCTGAACAGTCTGCTGACGGCTCCTCTAGTTCTCCACAGACCCAACACTCAGCTGGACGGATGCTTGCAGATCAGCTCGTGTCTGTAGACGTTGGACCGATGGCAGATATCACTCGTCATTAATGATTGATGCCAGAAGGCCTTAGTTTCATCATGCATGCAGTCATTTGCATTATGCATCATGCTCAGCTTGTTTAGAGCCCCGGCTCTGCAGGAATCGTGTTGGGTGAAGGATGAAAATGTGGTGCTGCAGGTCAGAGTTGGGTTTTCCCTGGAAAGGATTGTTCCTCTGCCGTGTTGTACTGTTCCTTTAACAGGTTGGCACACATATCCCTGTAGCTCCCCTCCCTTTAATCCATTCCTCGGCCTTACAGCTTATAGAGCAGCTCGCTCCTTCTAACCAGACTGTTACTGATCTACCGTCACTGGCTGCTGTTATCAGGCTGAGACAAGGTTCTGGTTCTGGTTCTGCGCAGGTTTCTCCCTGAAACCTGCGCAGAATGGACCGAGTTGCCGTCACTCAGTCACCGCTGAGGACTTGCAGTTAAAGTCAAATTTGCCTGATATAATAAAGCAACATGTCTGCAAAATACAACAGGATTAAAGGATTATTTTAGTGTATTTTCATTCTGCGTTCGACTCGCCTGGTTGATAATTTTGCTTATAACTTGTTTCCTCTGCTGTTCTGAATTTTTATGTTCAGAAACAGCTTACGAAGGAGAAACAAAATTAATTTCTTGAAATGTTGTAATAATGACTACTGCTATGAACAGAAATGAAAACAGAAATAACCTTTATTGTTCCAAAGTGGTGAAAGTCAAGTTCACTCACACCAGCAATGTTTAGTCGCTTTAATCCAACTCCAGTCGGTTTGCTTAGAAGGTCTGGTTCGTTTGCGGAGATGTGAACACGATAAACTCTGAGGTGAACAAAAACACAAACTCTGGTCCTCCAAACCTCAGTCTGGGTTCGGTTGAAGTGAACTCTGGTTTGATTTGAATGCATATGTGAACGCCAAGTGGACTGGAAACCACTCCAAAAGCAGGAAGTGGACTACAACGCACAGCATTCTGGGTAAATACAACCAAAATAAACGTGCTAGGCTAGTGCTAGCGAGAGAAATAGCTCATAGTGTTTATCCTCCAACCGGATCAGATTCTGGACTCAGATAAAGTCTTAAGTAGAGGAAATATGGGCTTTACTTTTGTTTCTCTTTAATGTGTGAACAGAACGATCATTAACTCCAACATTAGAGATCCAAAGATGATATGATTATGGTGAGAACAAGGCAGCTGATCCATTTCACAGGATGAGAAAATATTAGTTTGGACCCAAAATGTGAGGCTCTGCCAAACAGCCGCAGAATAAAAAGCACCAGCCTGAACAGGGATCTAATCCCAGCTGTTTAAATCTGCAACATCGATGGTCATTAAATAAACTGTTAAATATTCTGAAATGACCAACAATCAACTTGTTTCTGAATCTGTTCATGTGAAATCCTACTCTTTATGTCTGGACTGAGTTTTCTGTTCTCGACTGAAATTTGAGTTGTTCCTGAAATCAACGTGAGTCACTTTGGTTGTTCTCAGATGTTTCAGCCCCACTTTGTGACTTTATGCTAAGAACAGATACTCTTCTCCCAAACTCTGCAGGAATGTAGGAAGTGAGCAGCTCTGTAATTACCCCTGGGCCTTCAACTCAAAAGCTTCCCACTGGCCAGCAGAGAGACCATGTGTCTCCTTCTGACCAATAGCATCGCTCCTCTCACTCCTTCAGTGCTGTAGACAGTTTGCTGGAAGAGCTCAGAGGCTGGACAGGAGGAGAGGGAGAATCTCTGTAGCAGTGAAAGAAAAGATCACCCCCCTCCTGCTACTGTCAGTGTCAGAGCAAGAAGGCCTCGCCACTCACCGTTCCTTCGCCGCAGGGCAAAGAAAATCAGCACGGCTCATCCTTTAGTCGCCCAGCCATGCATGTAATCTCTAAAAGCACCACCAAGATCGCTGCATGTGTGTCCAGATGCGTTTTATGTTGAGACATATGTGAGTAATGTAAACTTGAGAGCTGCAGAATTGGACGTAGAGAATCACGCCTCTGAAACTCCATCAGATAACTTCTGGTTTTTACTCAGATTGTTGTGTGAAGCTTCATTGCTCATCATGTAAGCATGACTGTCAACCACTTTATGAAGACACAGGAATGTGCAATTATCTACTGCGGCTTACTGTGGGATGGCTGCACACCACGCAGCTGGAAAAAACACACTAATTAGGAACTAATAAGTTGATGAGAGGAGAGCATCCGAATAGAAACTGGTTGTGTGTAAACATCTGCATGCAGACCAGAACACATTTGGTTTAGATTTTAGGTTTTTAAAGTGAATAATTGTATTTCTTGTCATGGATTCATCAGACTGTGTGTTCACGTTGCAGGAGTTCGCTGCTCTGACGAAGGAGGTGAACATCTACCGGGAGCAGCTCCTGGAGAAGGAGGAGGAGATTGCAGAGCTGAAGGCAGAGAGAAACAACACTCGGGTGAGAGAACATACCTGGCAAATTCCTGTCTGTTTCTGTTTGGACTGGAGATGGTTGTCATAACAGCGCTCCACCAATCAGCTTCTGTCTTATAATCCAAAGCATTGTCAAAAACCACCCATGTGGAAAGCTGCTTAATCATCACAAATTTCCCACTACAGACAACAAATCTCACAACATGCAGCAGTTCTGCTGATGCACACGTGGTTCCTGCATAGCGGATGCTAATGTTAGTGTGTTCTCGCTCTGCAGCTGCTGCTGGAGCACCTGGAGTGCCTGGTGTCTCGTCATGAGCGCAGTCTGAGGATGACTGTGGTGAAGAGGCAGGCTCAGTCTCCTGCTGGCGTCTCCAGCGAGGTGGAGGTCCTTAAAGCTCTAAAGTCACTTTTTGAACACCACAAAGCCCTTGATGAGAAGGTACAATGAACGCCCTGCAGAGTGAAACTTCAGCAGGAGTTCCTGATGACCAGTTAAAAATGAACTGTTGTGTTTTAAGGTGAGAGAGAGACTTCGTGTTGCTTTAGAGCGATGCAGTGCATTGGAGGAGCAACTCGCCATCTCACACAAAGAAGTAAGCAAACATGAAAACCTTCTGAAAATCTTTAACAAGTTTGGAGATGTGTCCTTCGTTTATGAGGGCCAAATACGATTGTGTTCAGGTATAAAGTGTCATTGTGACTTTGAGGTAGAAGAAATAAAATGTAGAATGCTTCTGGAGAGATTAAAGGAGAACTGAAAAGTAACTTTAAGCCAACTTCAGGGGAAAGACAGACAGACAGACATCACAGATGAGAAAATGAAACAATGAGGAGCGAGCACGGACTCGGATATATGCTTCACATAATTATCAGAATAGAAATCATATTAATGCACTAAACACTCAAATTGTTTATGGATACTGCTTCTTAACATTTCTAGCTCTGCTGTAAACTCGTCTTTTTGTCGGCCATGACGGTCCTGATCATCAGAATCCAAATCTGAAGAGATTTCACTCGATTCTGAGCATCCAGTCATCGGTTCAGGTTCACACTGGTTGGATATCAGTTACTAACATTAAGTCTTGGTGTTTCTTCCATTTCCACTAATAAACAACCAAACTGTAGCTTACTGAGGCACAGTGCAGGTCATAAACCCAGGATGGCAGCGGAAATCCCACTTTGGCATTTATTGACAAAAATGCTAGAAACAAGCTTTTTTGTTTTTAGATCAGAGAAATGCATCCCTGTAATGTTTCGTGGAAATGTTTCACTAAATGATATAAGTGCAATATTATTTAGTTCTTCTTTGAGCTTTGATCGTTTCAGTGTTAGCTGAAGCAGAGCAGCGTTTGGAAGTGCAGGAAAGTTCAGCTGGATGATTGTTGACTAAACGCCCAGAGGATGTCAGACATTTGTCCTAGATTTCCTGTGTGCACTTCAAGCTGGAGTCATCTTTTGTTCCTTCGATTCAGCTCCGGACCACACACACCTACACACACCCCCACACACACCCCTACACACACCCCCACACACACACCTACACACCCCTACACACACCCCCACACACACACCTACACACCCCCACACACACGCACAAAACCTAAAACACTTTGGTTTTATTAGGAATGGAGCATTTATTATTACACAACAGTGTATTATGATGAAATACACTGTTGTGGTTTTTCCATTATGTATTGATTTTTGATATATATATATATATATATATTTTTTTTTTAATCTTTGATATTTTGTGTTTTAGTTTTTGTACTTGCTGTTACACCAATTGCCCATTTGGGACAAATATAAATAAATCTGAATCTGAATTATTACTCTAAAGCTACACACACACTCTCTCTAGATATTAATTCCAGTGAACCATTATAAACCTAACGGTTTATATTGGTTTGGGTTTACTTTTGAGTTGTCAGTTGGCACATATTTTCAAAATTGAGCGAATTATAACGGTGA